>JXSR01S018358.1:48719-65461 GCA_000969725.1 Ophiothrix spiculata
TTTTACACTTTCCACTTTCCAGTGCAAAGGAGAGTTAATCAACACAGCCAAAGCCATAGCAGCAAATGGCAAAGCTATCCATAGGTTTGCTGAAATCATTGCCAGGAATTGTGTCAACTCACGCTTCTCACAAGATTTGATGGCACAGGCTGACCAGATCCCTGTCTTGTCAACACAGGTGAGTGTAGAACTGCCAAAACAGCAAAAACAGCAATGGTTCAGACATGTTATCACTTTGGGAAAAAAATTATAAATCTGTGGCTAGCGTGTATTTTATTAGTTCTTTATTGGTTATCACGGTCATGACTTTGTCATAGACCCCCAAGTGCCCCCTATGGACCATCTGAATAACCACCAAACAAACTGACAAATAGACAAATTAAACAAACAAACAGACATACAAACAAACCAAATGACTTGTGCTCAAAATCTATATATAAGAAACACTAGCCCCAACTGACATGGGCCATACCTGTCAAGTCTCCCAATTTAGGCTGGAGTCTCCCGCTTTAAGGTAGTCCTCCCGACCTGCCGATCAGGTAGCCATTTCTCCCTCTCCCGCTTTGAGAAAAAAATCTATCGCGGTGTCCTGTATTACAGACCGTGTACACGCTACATTTTAATAAGAAATTGAAAATGAGATCATTTGAGTCATCTGTGCGCTTGTGATACCTTTTTTTTCTTGTAAGTTTTCAAAAGTTACTTAAAAAATCTTGGGTTTGCCTTTTGGGCCTCATTATGTCAGTTGTCCATAATCGTTATTTGTAAATTTTAGTCTCCCGTATCAGAATTTTGGGAATGTTGATAGGTATGATTGGCTATAGACAAAGTATACTATGGACACTTAAACTGGAGTCAGTAAGTACATATACCTAATCACATCAAATATCCTTTTTATAAGATTTTGTTGGAATTAAAAGTACTAAATGAAAGAAGAAACATTTGATATGTTTATAAATAATACATAAGTGATTTTACATGCACTATATTTGCTTATATTATCTTCGTTGTACTTTGTAATTCAAAATTATAGAGTATCCCCTTGAAGTTTGCATTACAGTTAGCTCAATCCTACCTTTGCCTAAATATTAATTTTGCTGAAATATCCATGGGACCAGTAAGGGTGAAACTTTAGGCCTTATGCTTTCAGAGCTTGTACAAGAATCTTCATTATTTTAAATGAAAAAAACACCCTGTCTGTTGAAATAATAATTTTTTAAAAGAAAAAATGCACGACTGCTGACATCTTTTTCATGTCACATTTTGCAAAGTAATATTAAGCATCACTATTTGATTCCATTGCAGTTGAGTATAGTGGCTAGTGTAAAAGAGGCAACCCCAGATGATATGACATCAGATATTGTGTTGATCAAGAACGCAGGAAACCTCATGAAAGCTGTCATGAATACACTCAAGACTGCTGAAGCTGCCTGTGTCAAGGTAGGGAAGCAAAACTAGTGCAGATATTGTGTTGATTAAGAATGCAGTCGACCTCATGTCTTTAACATAGCATCTTCCCTTCTGGGTAAAGTTTATTGTCCGTATGCATGACTAAGTGAAAATTTAAATTTTAAAAGCAACACATTTTGAGAGAAATCTAGTGATAATTTGAGTTCTTGTTCACACATTTGATCTTAAACTTTTAATATTGTAATCGTTTGTTTGTTCTATATAGAACACACTTATTTTTAGAACAAAATAATGGTTTAGTCTGGTCCCAAACTAAACCAATTTTTGCTCTTTTTGAAAAAAAATTGCAAATGTTGCAAAACAGACAAATTGTCAAATTATAGAAAATTCACCATATATCTTTAAGCAAGGACATAAATTGTCACAGCTTCCGTAAAATGTGTTATTTTTCAAGGAATCATTTTCACTTAATCTGGGACAAACATTAGTCCTGTTTTGTGCATACGGATCTTAAAACTTATTACCCTTTCTAGATTGATGTATCAGGTAATTTGCAAAAACAAATTGTTTACATATACAATCTTTGATCTTGGTTTTATACAGATAGGATGCTAAGCAAACATTTTATGTGTTAAGTTGATTATTTAGTTATGGAACCTTTTCTTAAAAATAATATCACCCTTTATACTAAATTACTGTTATTCTTTTTTTTCTTTTTAAAGGGTCTGAAGTCCCCAGAGGAGAGTGAAGATTCTGATGAAGCAGAAGCCTCGGCTTTGGCAGCTCAGTGGCGACGGAAACTACAGCGACATAGATTGATTGAGTCGGCTAATGATGATACTGATCATCTGGGGTTGAGGAGGATCAAAAAGAATGTATCAGCACCATCATTGACTGAGATTATAACCACAATGTCAGAACAGGCCTAGTTTAGCACACAAGTATAAAGTTAGCTTGACTTTTTAAAATCTTAATAGAGTTCCCAGCCCAACAGGGAAATTAGGGAAAATTATTTTACTTTTTCCAGTCAGGGAAAAGTCAGGGAATTTTGATACAGAAATTACCTAAAATCAGGGAAAAGTCAGGGAAATTTGATCGAAAGTTTTCATCTTCAGGTGTCTCAGGTCTCTTTAAAAATTTAGGTTCACATTCGTGGATTTGAAAAGTAACCTGTTTATGTAATTTTTGTCAAATTTTGTCAGTGAAAAACCAAGGAAAAGTCATGGAATTTTGTTTTCTTAAAATGATAGGAACCCTGTTTAATTTTACTACTTGTAGCAGTGAAAAGCCATGGTGTTATGGCCATTCTAATTTTTTGTGCTGCTATAGCTCCTGTAAGGAGTTAATTTGCAAAGTCAGTTCAGCAGGTTGTCTCTCCCAACACAAATTTATTTCAACTTTTCTTGATGTGTCATTGCTAAAGACACTAGAAGTTTATCCAACATTAGACACATGGTTTCATATCCTGTTGCAAAGTTTAATCACAACATTTTAACCTTGTGACATTCACAAGGCTGCGAGCATATAGAAGTATAGGCATTGTTATACTGTATACGATATTCGCTATACGCTGCTGGCAAGGCAATCATGTGTTTAGTGATGAGGATAAATCCCTGTCAATTTCAAATATGAGTCACTCCCTGGGGAACGTATAGCCAATGCCGTATACCGTATATGGCAGCGGAAGGTTGAAATTTTAAAGGGGGGGATGGCTAATCTTTTTGAGCAAAAATAGTCGGAGGAATATTATGATATTACACGTGCAAAAAATCTGTCAAATCAGCTATTTATATCTACAAATTGTTAAGAAATCTTGAAATTTGTGCAAAAATAGCAAATTTGTACTGAAAATTGGTGCGAAGCATGCAAATATTTTTGATTTTTCACATTTAAATTATCAAATCAATCAGGAAAATTTAAATTTCCTCCCCTTTTCTTTCTTTCTTCTTTATTTTTGAGGGTGTCCCTCTCCCCCCCCCCTGATATTTAGGGGGACTTGCCCCCGTTTCCATCACCTATGAATCGCAGCTTAATAGATACATGACATTCAGCATGTTGATCTAAGATTATGAACTTTAGTATTCAATTTGTCTCTCCTTTCATTGCAATAATACTGACATGTGACATGCAGTTTATGTAATTGTAGTGTGCCATCATTTCAAAATTGCACAAAATAATGATAATAAAGGACATATTGCAAGTTTAAGACATTCCATTCTGGGTATGCAACCTGGAGCTTGGTCGACTCCTATATGCGACTTTAGCAGAAGCCACCTTTTAAATATAGCTGACTGAATAATGTAATTATGAAAACTTGTTGCACTATATATATTGTATCCCATAAAAGTCTGGTTTAAATATATTGTATTCTGAAATACTCTTTTATATCATGTATCATAAATTCTCCTGCCATATTTCTTTATAATGATGTGCCTTAGGTTTCTATATTTATGTATGTGAATCAAAAACATTATGTTACTTTGTGTGCCTTATTTTGTACAGGGTATTTGTACGATTTGCATTCATATTTAATAAACAAATGATCTAAAATATGAAGGTTTTGTGTATTTAATAGTTCCTTGAGTTTGCAAAAAAGTATTTAGATTTACAAAGAAATTGTCCAGGAGGGCTGTGTAGGCTCTATTCCCTAGCTGATAACACAATCAAAATTAAACAAAGGGTATAGACCCACCAGGTATACACTGTATGCAGCGCCCCATGAAGGAGCATTCGCACAGGGGACCCACACCTTTACATGACTGTCCGACCACGGAGCAAGTAGAGTAAAGTTTCTTGTCCAAGGAGACAAAAACTGCCCGGCCCGGGGCTCGAACCCACAATCTCTGTATTACGAGACCCTTGCTCTAACCGCTCGGCCACGCTCCCCTCTACAACATCTCAAGGCTTATTTGTATTTGAAACCAGGCCTTTTACACAGGCGTCAACAACATCAGCGTAAGCAATCAAAATCAACAAATCATGCACTACAAATATATGCGTAAATAAGTGCATCAATATGAGTCTTCCAAGATAGTCGATTTGATGTTCCCATTCTTTGCAATGCTTGACCTACCCTCGCTAGAAGCCCAAAATTTTAGCAAATTTTGGTGAAAATTTTGGATAATTTAAAAAAATAGATCTATAACATGGTTAATTTTAGCACAGTTAAATTAACAGTGTATTGTATTTTGAAACTTTATACTTTTCTTGATTTCATATGGGGGCAAGTGGGCCAAGTTATGCCACTGCTCATTACCCACTGGCTTTTCCCCAAGTTTTTTGTATTGTCATGTTCAAGAATTTCTGACCATTACAATGTAGAACTATATTTGTAGAAGAAAGTTGATTTCCAATTAATAATGTTCTATCTACATCAACTTAAATCATGTTACATGGTGCCAGTATGACGTCTTTGAAGACCGTTTGATCATACTGACGTCACTTAGTAAAACTCATCTCAATTTAAAACTCTTAAAATAGACACTGCCTGAAGTAATGTAGCTAAAATAATTTGATCAATAACAGATTCCATTTAATTGCTTTTAACATCGAATTCCGAGGGTAATAATATGCTATTATACTGGTCTTGTTCTGATCTGAAATTTGTCATTTGTAAATACATATCCTGTACAATCCAGTTTGGAGTATTGGCAGAGGCGTTACCAGAAAGGGGACGGAGGCAGACAAAATGTCTTCCCCCACTCGCCCCCATCAAATGAGAAATCAAGAAAAAAAGTTTCAATGTGGAGTACAAATTTTGATATAAGTGTTCCAAATTTGGCCCTTTTATGGGTTTAATTGTGAAAATTTTCCAAAATGTTCCCCAATGTAGAAAAATATTCTTACAGAAAATGTTTTATAAATTTAAGCATTTTTTTTGGCAATTTTGGGTTACCGTTTTGCGTTTGCCAAGAACTTTTTTGCCACCTCCAAAATTGTCGATCTGAAGTAATTACCGATTATAATTCATAAAAAAGTATCAAGTTGACTTATTAAGGGTAAATACTGTCCATCTGCTCAGGAAAATGTGAATCCTAACTATTTTTAACCATGAAAAGAGAAATAATGTCCACTGCATTTGTGGGACTCGAACCATGGCTTATGGCGCGGGTTAGTTATGCATTACGAAGCGAGGGATCTACCGCTGAGCTATCCAGGCAACGTTGAGATCGTGAACTGAAATCCAAAACAAATATTAGAATGCAGTATTTTTCTTTTGTTTACATAAAAATTGCAGTTTTTGCCTCAATGGAATTTGAAAGTAAATTATGCGAATATTATACATAATGTAGATATTAAAAACAGGCAATTCAGAGCTCAAACGGGGAGATCTCAGTGTCGTAAATTAGGTCTGAAGTTCAAAGCAAAACAACGCGGGTTTGTTACATTATCATTCTAAATCAACACCATATGTTTATAAGATATTTTTTGCAATTCAATAAGAAGTGCCAAGCCTACAATCTGTAAAGATTTGAGAACAATCGAATTGTTCAAACGTCACGAAATTATGAGGTTTCGGCGAAAAAGGCGTCAATTTGTACGAAGTAGTCTATTGACGCCATTTTGACCTTGAGTATGGACTTCAAATCACTAGTAAAGATTCATATATAAACTAGAGATTCTATATCAAATAAACGTCAAAAATTGTTATATTCTGAAATGTGTAAGTAGATAAAAAATTGCAGTAAATATGACGTTCCGCCGTCTCGTTTGTGAAAAAGAACAGTTGCTTTAACACTTTAACCGCCAAGCTACCCAATTTTAAAGTTCAATGACCTTGCCAAAATTGTGTGCTGCTTTAAGTAATTGATAATAATTTGAGTTCTTTGCTTTTTTACAAAATACAATTATTTTTGTCACAAACCTGTCTCAATTGCCATGATTTTGATCATTTATTAGAAAATACCTAGGTATGTTTCTGGACCTCCCAAGTCATCGCGCTGTCCTCACTATCATCCATCCGAGTCAAAAATCTATTTACCAAC
Organism: Ophiothrix spiculata; assembly: GCA_000969725.1. NCBI lineage: Eukaryota > Metazoa > Echinodermata > Ophiuroidea > Amphilepidida > Ophiotrichidae > Ophiothrix > Ophiothrix spiculata. The sequence continues at coordinate 55,115 of JXSR01S018358.1, forward strand.
CATATGTCAAGCTCCGATATTTTTCACCGTTATATCTGATATTGGCAATAATCAATTGAAAAGCAAATTTATTCAATTTGTACGTGACTGTGCAAGGAAATGAAACATTCTGGATTGTAATGGGCATTAAAGTGGATAAAGATTGATATCAAAACATGCTGTCTCTCTTACAAGACAAACCATGATGCATCAGTGCATAGATCTTGCTAACTTTGCCCTATAGAGAGTATTGGGTGTGTGATATCATTTGGTGTTAATTCCACAAAGTAATGGTGATCCAGCACCATTTCTTTAATTTTTGGAGCTATTTGGTGATTTCAACTACAAAGTGAAAATGACATTTTACGGTAAATTACGAAAAGGTGGATACAGATCGGTTTCCTTAGTGAAATAAATCAGTTAAGTCTTTGGGCATTTAACGTGACTAGATATAATTTTAGTATATGGGCCTAACGTAAATAAATGCCCTGGAAAATATTTAAAGTATTTAGGCAGTCTAAATAGCAATAATGAAGCTATGACATCACAACTTTTCACAAGCACTCGTGTAATGTTTAGTCGGATCTCAAACTTCCTTCAGTTGACTCGAAATAATATTGTTTCAGCATTACGGTTAATAATAATTGGTAAATCAAATTTGCCTGACTGGTACGTGACTGCACGATAAAGTAGCCGTCAGAGGGATTTGATGGGAATTTGATTGAACAAGGACGAAATCAAAACATGCTTAATAGAAAAAAAAATAATTCATAGTATTTTTGTTTAATGGGCAACTACTCTATTCTTGAATATTTTGAATTAAGAGGTTTGCTTAATTTAATATTGAACCATTTAGCTATAAAAATAATCTCTACTGTAAATTATGTTTACTATGCTGTTTATTGTATGCATTACCTTTGGCAATGTGAAAAATTTGGACTGAGGGTTTTTAAATGCCCAATATGATTGTTTTTCTTTTTTGAGAAATTTAAGATGTCTGTTATTTTCTACTAATCGCAACACCTGAGCAAGATAACTCATTTAAGATAATTTCAAACAAATTTCATTAATTCAAAAATGAACAGCCAAGAAAAGAATAAACCAAAAAGGAAAGCACAACAAAACAGATCACTGGATCATGCTTTTCAAGGATACCATTAATGTCAGAAAATGATTCTGTTCTGCCTTTCACATTTTGGGACTAGGTAGTAACACTAGTACAAAAGGGATTAACAGATTACTGGACTTTTATATAATGTAAACTTGTATTAAATATTAATAGCAACAGAACAATTTAGGGACCGTTCACAAACACTTGTAAAGGGGGGGGGCTGATGCCAAAAGAGGGGGGCCTTAAAATGTTTCACCCTCGTAAAGGGGGAGGGGTGCTGAAAAAAATTACCACACATTTTCCAGTAAAAATTGAGTTTACATGCTTTTCTATGGGGTTGACCAATCTGCATGTTTAGTAGAAGAATCAGTATGTTATGATGGGTTTTAAAAGGGTCGTTTCAAACTAATAGACTGTTCTGATATATTTAGGAATATTTCTCACAGGGTAGTCTTTATCAATTTTTGAATCAAGACTAATTTTGCTTAATGAAAAATAAATTCGGAGAATTTTCAATCATTTCCACGCGACTGACTGACTGACTGATTTCCCGCGTATATATAACGCAGCTAGGCGGCGCGTGATTAACCAAACGCGTTAGTAAAGCATGAGTTCAGTGTGCATTGAAATTTGAGCACGCAAAACGGATGCAAATATTTTTTTGATTTCTTACTATTTATGAAAACAATCGTTATCCCGCAGTCGTAAGCAACTGCATCTCAGAGAAAACCCCTTAAGCGTATGTAAGCAGTCTAAATAGCTAAGGCATCACAATTTTTCACAAGTACTCTGTAATTATTTGGCTGTAGTACAGGGTGTCCCAATAAAAACGCAACGAACTTTGAACTTTTCTTTTGAGAAAACTGAGCACAATTTTGAGCAAGTGTGAACAGCTTTGGCTTTAACAAGATTTTTGGTGTGTGTAATTTGGATCTCTGAATTAAAGGTTATTGCACATTTTGTAAACACACGAAAAATCTTGATGGTCTGATTTGTTAATCCGTAAACCTTTGGTGACGTAATGGAGTACATGTTGAAAGGAAAATTGCTAAAACATCACATGATTAGGAGATGCATCGCCTAAACTCATTTCATGACAAAAATATCCACTTTAATGAGTATCTGCTGATGTTAAGCATATGATATGTCGCGTCTGGTTGAGTCAACCTGTTGCGTCCCCTTGACGGGTCAGATGAATCACTAACTTACTTGAGTCCTTAAATGTCTTTGTCCTCCGTTTTTTCCTTGGTTTCTGCTAAAGGCTAGCGAATTATTGGTTGACATCTTTTATTATGATACCTTTAATTGACTCTTTTGGTAGAAATTGTATCCTAAAATACCCGATTGTCTCACCAGAAGTAACAGATTCAAGGAATATGAGAGTATCATGAAGATCAGTACTTTAATTGGAAAATTTTCACCTATTTTAGCTAAAGATGCACTTAAAATATCAGTTTATGGTAAGTACAGGTTAGGTAAGATTTGTTTGGATTGATTTTGCTCTAGTTTGTTGCAGAACACCGTCATATTCTCCTCATTTCAAGTTCTGCATTTCTTTAGTTGGAGGTCTAATCTCACAAATCGGACCAAACAAGATTTAAAGGGCTTTCTTAAGTTCTTCATATCTCTGGACTTGAGTGATAAGGTTAATCAGGACAAAAAGCATGTTGTAGAGTAGGCACTCCACTTTTGAATGACATATATTTCTATGATTTAATCTTTTGGCAACTATTTCAACATTTTTTGTTTGCTCGTTGCATTAGTATTGGGACAAGCTGTATAAATATTTTAGTCGTATCTCAAACTTCCTTCAGTTGACTCGAAATAATATTGTTTCAGCATTACGGTTAATAATCATTGGTAAATCAAATTTGCCTGACTGGTACGTGACTGCACGATAAAGTAGCCGTCAGAGGGATTTGATGGGAATTTGATTGAACCAGGGCGAAATCAAAACCCAAATACCGTGTTCTTATATAGTTCATAGTATTTTTTGTTTAATGGACAACTGCTCTATTCTTGAATCAAGAGGTTTGGGTTGTTGATGAATTATACCAGTTAATATTGAACCATTTAGCTATAAAAATAATCTCTACTTTAAATAATGTTTACTATACTGTTTATCGTATCTACCTTTGGCAATGGAAACAATTTGGACTGACGGGTTTTAAATGCCCAATATGATTGTTTTTCTTTTTTGAGAAATTTAAGATGTCTCCCAGTGGGCACAAGCAAATTTATCAACGTTGAATCAACGTTGATAGTAAACCGTTTATAACCTAAACCTAAATTCAACTAGAATTCAACCATTTCAATTTGAAGAAAAGAAGGTTTATATTAAACGTTGATTCAACGTTTAATCAACGTTGATACTAAACCAAGTTGAAACTTTGGTTGATGTTAAACGTTGAATCAACGTTTAATAAACGTTGATACTAAATGGTTTAGTTTTTCAAAAAAGTGTTACGAAATCAACCAGAATTAAACCATTTATCAACGTTGAAAAATGGTTTAGAAGGTTTAGGCTAAACGTTGAATCAACGTTGATTCAACGTTGATAAGTTGATTTGTGCCCACTGGGCTGTTATTTTCTGATATAATCGGGTCCCAGACACTAATCGCAACACCTGAGCAGGATAACTCATTTAAGATAATTTCAAACTAATTTCATTAATTCAAAAATGAACAGCCAAGAAAAGAATAAACCAAAAAGGAAAGCACAACAAAACAGATCACTGGATCATGGTTTTCAAGGATACCATTAATGTCAGAAACGATTCTGTTCTGCCTTGTTGGAGAATGGCACTAGTACAGTTTAACATGAGGATATTTTCGAACATACACGTATCTGCATGTTTAGTAGAAGAATCAGTATGTTATGATGGGTTTTAAAAGGGTCGTTTCAAACTAATAGATATATTTAGGAATATTTCTAACAGGGTAGTCTTTATCAATTTTTGAATCAAGACTAATTTTGCTTAATGAAAAATAAATTCGGAGAATTTTCAATCACTTCCACGCGACTGACTGATGACGTCATTTGTCATGGCAAATTAGCGTTAATTTTGACAGATAAACTGACGAGAGAATCATTGGAAAGAATTATAGTAAATGATGGAAATAAAAACAAGACAATATTAACAGGCAAGAGAATTGCAAATGTGTTGATGATCAAAAGGGCGTATTAATATGTGATGCATGATTGCAAATTAATTGATGTTATGGCAATTTCATCAAAGAGAATAATGTAGAAGAACACACCCTCTCTGGTAACTGACAACCTACATTTAAGCATAAAATTCACTTCAGAATATAACATTTATTTTTGTCAGAATGTAGTAGCTTAACATTTTAAGCTTTACCTAGAGATGTAAAAATATAGCCATTTCTTCCATGGAAATATGAAATTTAATTTAATTAATAATCGTCGGACGTTCAGATCACTCCACTATTTTCAATAATTACTTTACCCTGACCATTCGTTGACTCGTCTCCATTCATGCTGCTGGTAAGGATCAGTTCGCAAGATATTACTCCCATATTAACTTCATATATGCAAATATTTCGACTAATCAAGAATTATTTCTTTCCACCTTTGCGGCAATCAATATCCATGGTCACAAGTTATTACGATAAACTTCAGAGTATTAACTGCCTACCCCACCATATATGTATTGAAAACGTTACGTGGATGAAAAACATCTTTAACGATGTTTGAAACTATTCAGAGTTACTCTTGCTAATCAAATTTTATTCCAATACTTGATCAATTACCACTATTGAATTCTATTTTAGACGTACTTTTTATCATTCAAAGACTGGATGATATTTTTCTGAAATTTACCAATGCAATCATCACCTGATGGTTATATTTTATAATTTCTTAATGATATCTCCAGTTTCCACGGACAGTAATTTTTACACAGCAGATTTATTATGCAATTTTCCTTTTGTTATTCGTTGTAAAGATATTTTTCTGTGAACAATGACAGATTTTCAAGCTTTATATCGTTTGCTGCATGATTCATATTTTCATTTGAGTAACTTTCGTCGTTTTTTTTTTATATGTTCACATATTTTGTCTACAGTCGTAGATATAATGTAAAACGATTTTGATTTATTATCCCCTTGAGGGTTCCTTTAATCCTGCACCCATTGCAGAAACTGAATTGAAATCGAGTCATTGGTTACGATGTGGTTAAAGAATCTGCTGAAGTGCAAAATTTACATCCCTGAAATCTTTCTAGTTCTCTTATAACCTATAACCCTTGAATGGGTACTTCTCTAAATGTCAGTTTTATCAGGAAATGCGTGAACACGAAAACTACTTTGATGCATTTTATCTTTGAAATGCACTTTATCATCTTTAAAAAGGAATGAAGGTAAAGTGCATTTGACAGTCGGGAATATTTGACATTTCTTCATGAAGTTTATGATTAGAGTTTTGCATGTTTTCTGCCCTTGCGCCAAAAATATACATCTGTCTAAAACTACTGTGATTTCAGACTCTACAAATTGAAGTAGGAACACCCTCTCAACGCAACACGTTGTATTCTCTTCATGAAAAACGAATTTGTCAAATTTATGTTTTACACAATAGTAAAATTGTACATGGAAAATGTTCATTCAGCATGACAATTTACACCTTTCTTAAAAAATTAATCACCATGAGAAAAATTCTGAATTAATATGTCTACAAACTACAAAACTGACAAACTCTTTATACTTATATTACACTTATACAGAAAAGACGTAAAGAAATTCTTAGGAATTTTGATTTTTTTAAATAATGATTATATTCCCGGGTTATTTTATTTGTAAAATTTACCTTGTTTATGTAAAGTGGTAGGCTCTACGAAAGTATTCATACAAAGCAGTGGTGGTAGGACGATCCCTTTAATTGCCTGTTTACCGGACTGTTTACTCAGATTTGATGCGTAGTCATCCGTGGTATCGCCCGTATATTTCAATGCGTAAATGAAAAGAAAAGTAGTTCTTTATAATAATCACAATATCTTTTTAGTTTTCTGGGGTTGAAGTCCCAACCCCAACGGTTTTGAAATCTGCACATGTTTATACACTAAGTAAGGGCATAAAATGAAATTTTTGAGCGTTAGTTAAAATTCAAGTTTTTTGAATGGGAGTTTCAAAATCTGCTGACGTCATGTCCTACCCCCCCTGATACAAAGCAACAATAATCCGTGTTACAATTGAAGTCACAAATAATCTGTGTTACAATTGAAGTCACAAATTATCGCTTGTATAGTCATGATAGTTGACACAAGTACCCACAGGATTTTGCTGCTGGATACCAAGTTGTTTTGTATGGAATCGATGTTGCGCAGAATGTTTTTGCATTGTAAGCAATTTAAACATAGTAAAGTATGCTTCAACAAGGAACATGTTACGAGCACCACATAAAGTACTTTAAGACTTTCTATCTGTTCTCAAACATGTTAAAAGATATGTTCTTATATTTTCAGTCAATATTTGATTCAAGATTCTGCCAACAAACATTTTGACTGGTATCAAAATCCATACTGTATCTGTTGGCAAAATGATTTCGATTTGAATTGGCACTGATTTAGTTGTTTAAAATAGCTTACATTTTGGTAGAAAAGAAAGTACTTCACACAAACATATACTTCATCACTTTCACAATAATTTTAGTAGAATTACTAATTATGCAAGTATTGCTGTTTGGAGACGGCTATTATTTCAATTCTATTCTGAGTAACGGATGTTCTTATTATTGGGTGTTTCTGTTTAGGGCTCTGTCACACGTACACATCACGAACCTTACGTACACTGGTTTGGTAATCGATATACATGCATTTCAATGACTGAAACAGTGATGTGTGCATGGCCTTTACTCAGAAGACTCTCTATTCAGAAGGCCCGCTATTCAGAATATTGAAAATGGCCCGCTATTCAGAATGATGAATAGCGGGATTTCTGACTAGCGGGCCTTCTACTAAATTGTGGGCCTTCTGAATATTGGGCCAATTGGTGCTTAACAATCCGTTATTCAAAAGGTCCGCTATTTAAAAAATCTGAATAGCGGACCTTCTGAGTAGTGGGTATTTTTAAAATAAAAACAGCCCATTATTCAGAATTCTGAATAACAGGCCTTCTGAATAACGGGTGGACCCCGTTTGGCCCAATATTTTGCAAAGCACTGATATAAGTTTCTTACATTCACGAGTTTCATATATGGTGTGTCAAAAGTATTGTCTACCCCTGGTTGCTTCTACTATATGATAGCTTGTATATTTGTTTGAATGCATAATATCAAACAGTAAACAGCTCAAGGCTGATGATCTTGACATACTAGAGTAGTGGAGGTAATTTGTGCAACAATTTATATGTGCTTCAGTTTTCTACAACCAAATTGATAATGTAGGGCTCTGTTTCAACAACCCAAACATCCCGACATTTAGCATTGCATAAAGAAAACAATTAAAAAGAGAGTCCAGAAAGTCATTGAGAGTTGACAAAAGGTATAGAAGAAAGATCAGAAACCTCTATTGAGAGTAAGTACCACTTTGTAGGGATCCTGGATGGGTAAGATACCAGTGTAACCAACTGAACGCATTATTTGGATGGATGACCATCAAAAGGTAGGACCAGCTGAAAAAGCTGTTGTCAACAGACGCCACCAAGAGGAAGGAGATGGTTATATCAGATAAAATATCTCAAACTGATCAAGAAATGTGACCTCAAACTCGAGGCTGGGTAGACCTTTTAATTGCATAAACTGTAAAGGTATACTCTCAAACTAATTGCATAAACTATATAAAGGTATACATTTTTAGAAGCGGATTTTTATCCTGAGCATTATGATGATATTAGTTTTTGACCAAAAATGACAACTTTGCCAAAAAATGCCAAAAACCCAATTTTTTGCCCCAAAATTTCTGGAAAGCATAACAAAAATTTGCATTAGTGAAAATTTGAACTTTTTTGCTTTTTGGAATCTACACTCTTAGAAGGCCGGGATCAAATATACGAGTAGTTTTCGGGATCATTTTATTTTGATCCTTTAAGGATCACTTTTGATCCTTTAAGGATCACTTTTGATCCTTTTGCGGATCAATATATACAAATGGATCAAATTCACAAGGATCATTTTTGATCCTTTTTTAGGATCATTTTATTTTTATCCTTTTTGATTACAATATCAAAGTCTTGATCCGTATTTCTGGTTTACTTTGATACGGAAAGGATGAGCTCATATTTGATACCGCGTTTGGATCCAACGTATCTTTTGTTTCATATTTGAGTACAACCCAATATCCACTACACAGCGGGGAATGTATACAATGGTGTAACATATATAAATACGTTGATATCATCCCACAGTCCGGCGTGGTCGAGTGGTTAGAGCGTAGGTCTCGTAATTACCAGCAGGTATGAGTGCGGCGTGGGTTCAAACCCTGCTAGCGTCACTTCAGTGTGATGTTTTTTGCAGGTCTTTTTTATAAGAAATATTTGATCCTTTTCCGGATCAAAATTTTTGATCCTTTTTTTGGGATCACTTTGATCCTTAAAGGATAAGCTCATATTTGATACCTAAAAAGGATCAAAATTGATCCTTTTTGTCTCATATTTGATACTTTCTTTCTAAGAGTGTAGAAACAAATGTCCACGAAGGTTTTCTCAAATTGTTGATCTTTATCATAGTTTTTACAAAATGTCAAAATGTAAAAAAATCCCCCCGCTGCCACCAAAATTACGTGAGACCAACGTCAATCGATTCTTTAACACATTTTAACACTTTAAAATCGGTCGCCTGGAAGCAGTTGTCACTACTACTTTCACGTCTTCCGTTCACGTTTAAATTCTCAGAAACGCATTTTGCTGTCAGAAGTCATTCCAAAGTCACGTTTCGATCATTTGTAGTTTATGGTCAAGGTATCTAATTGTTTATTCAATTTTATGACAATATCATGCAAAGTTAAGTTCAGCAAAGATAAGATCACGCACAACTTTCCCCATTGATTATTGGAAATAGATAAAAGAAACACTTCGAATTTTTATTAAAATCTATTTCGAATTCATCTCAACTCAATAAAACCTCTTTCAGATCTAGAAATAACATGGATATAAACGTGTTTTGTGATGCAGTGATTATTCAAATCATGAGATGATTGACATAAAAAGATTAGTTTTACTTCTAACGAAGTAGACAAATTCGAGGACCACCCATACTAAATCGCTTGGTTTTTCATTAAGGACGTATAATTTGTCCAAAACTTTCAACTCATTACTCCAATTCGGTATAGATTCCTGCTCTTAGAAATCCAATCGTTGAATATTGACCGCGATTAAACATGATGGTTTACTGATATTTAGAATATACTTTTTCCCAAAGACTTATTGATTTGACTTCTCTTGATACTCAGAAAAGCATTATTTTACAATTTAACTTTGTAAAGGCTGGAGCATAAACCGTACTCTAACTATCAAACTATGTAATTGCATAAACTATATAAAAGTGTACATGTTCAGAAGAAGATCTGTACCCTGAACATGACGATGATAGCAGTTTTTAACCAAAAATGTTAATTTGGGCACAAATAAAATGCCAAAACTGTATTTTTTGCCCCCAACATTTCAGGAGGGGGGGGGGGATATGTTGCTCAATTTCACGTTTTTGAAAGTTTGTTTTGTAACATATTGATTACATTTTTAGGTCATTCGGGTTTCCAAACAAACTAAAAGTAACATTAAAAATGAATGGGATTTTTAATTTGAAACACTGATGATCACTTAGGTTTTCCAAAACTCACCCTGTCCAAGAAAATGCATGTTTGTAGTGTTTTATCGTCTTGTGTGTGTATTTAAAGTGCTTTCATAATACTTTGATATGATGTTAATTTTGGTCATATATTCTCTGAACTTCGACAACCGATTCTATCCACAAAAATAATAACCTATCCAAATAAAGCATGAGGGAGCTATTATAGACCGAGTGAGTTTTGGAAAACAATCTTCAATATGACGAAGGTTTTGAACACATTACTTATTATAGCATATAAGTCACTAGCGTATGAGGTGGTGCACGGGGTGCACAGGCATTTACCACTAATACACTTTTTTCTGCACATTATAAAATCTCTTTTGTCGGTCGCCGAACGCCACTGTTGTAGGGTTTACCAAAAGCTGCAAATTGTGTCGTACAAGACGATGTTATTTTATTTTTTTGAACCACTAATACACTTTTTTCTGCACATTAAAAATTCTCGTTTGTCGGT
>JXSR01S018358.1:98716-108934 GCA_000969725.1 Ophiothrix spiculata
AATCTGTAGAGTCATTATATTTCAAGATATTTCAACCGCGGAAAACTGTGGCTTTTCAACAAATCATTTATGTGTCTGATTTTGGATGGCGCTATACTGTTAGGATCTTACTATATAGTTGAAAAACAACTTCGACTTATGGCATATATGCGATACAGGGGTGTTTTGGGGTATTGTTTCATTTTACTCGCCGTACCGGCTCGTGAAATGGGAACAATACATCTTTCACTTCGTGATGATATTTCTACCACCAAGAACGCAAGTGAACTGGAGCAGTACTAAACCACACTGTTAAACCTTTACCACTTTGTGCTCATTTGTGCTATTTGCAATATGAAACTACTTTGAGTATAAATTTTGAAGTTCTAGAATGATGAAAAGAAGATGTCACGTCTCATCCTATGTAAGTAATCTATATAGGTATGCCAATATACGTAATAAATCATTATTAAATTAGTTACAAAACCAGTATTTTGCCGTAATTCAAATACCAAAGGACCCAATAAGTAATCTATATTACCTGTGCGTTGCTATAGGCAAACTCTATTTCTTACAAAATATTCATGAATGTCAAGAATTCCCAAACGAACATCGGTGTATCCAATATACTCAAAGAATGCTTCTATATCTTTTTGATTACACTTTGGAGACAGATTTGTTATCATAAAAGAAATCTATCGTGTGGATGTTTGTCGGCATATAGGATATCTTCATTATTATCAATAGACATTTGAGATATGGGATATAGAACTATGTCTAGGTCTTACGAATATAAAAATATATTTACATTAAGCAAACGACGAAAGGTTGTATTCTATGCTCTATGATTCGAATGAATACATTGATATTTGTTCGAGATATCATGAACTACATTTTGAGCTAATATAAAGAAAGAGACAACATAATTAGACTTGTTCAGTTAAAAAGGGACCGCTCATTATTGGGCGCTCTCTGTTCTATAATTTAAACAGGCTTGACATGGAATAGGAACCTTCCAATTTCTTATTTGATGGAGTTCTTGCCACACTCAGTTGAGAGTGACACGTTGACCAGTATGGTGTTTAATTATTTCTTTTGGACTCTCTAGGCTTGGCTTGGTTCCTACATGATCCATGTGGAATAATTTGGTTGAACAAACAAACAAACAAACAAAGACACAAACAAACAAAAACAATAGCTTAGAATATATGGTCACAAAACTTCGTACGAACAGTTTTACGAACAGTGTTTAGTCTGTATAGGACTACGCGACGCTCTCGCTGCTCGTTTTGCTCGCTACACGTGGTCCTAAGAAACGGACTAAGGACCTTTCGTAACTATTCGTACGAAGTACTGTGACCATAGTCTTAATAACCCACTGTTTGTTCAATATGTGTTTCATTAAAACATCTTTCACAGATTGTGTAAAGATTATAAATGTGGAGGTGTCGTGTCAAATATACTTTAAAAATTCACTCTCTATGGTTACCGTTAATCTTTCATAGCAAAAGATGGCAAATAATTAGATGGAATGAATAATCCATTCGGAGAAGGAAAAGAAAAATTGTTTGATTAAGGTGTTGGAAGTTTTCGTTCCATTCCAATCTACTTTACTAGTCTTGTATATACAACCGCGTCATATGTTGTCGTCGGGTAAGTATTCCTTGTGATAACATGTATCATTACACAAAGAAAACTATGCTATAGAGCCGATTGTAGCTCAAATTTCACCAAATTTAGATATATTACAAATGATGGGGTTTTTTTTTTTGGTATTTTAATGTCTGGAGGGGCGGGCGTAATAGTTAAATGACTTAAAAGTAATTTAACTATTTAGCCCGCCCCTCTAGGAAAACAGTCGAATTTCATATAAAATTAATCTTCGTATTCTGTTGCTCAACAGGTGTTCATTCTCTGTGCTGCAGATCACATGGGTATACAAATTTTGTTTAAAATGCCGACTTTTTTTAAACAGATTGTAGAGTTTTTCGCATTTTCATCAATTTCTTTACCTGTAAGTTTCAGGTCTTTACCATACAGATATTTTTTTAAATGACCACTTTAAAGTTAAATTACTTTCAAGTTTTTTTTTTTGATATGGCAACCCCCCAGCCTCGTACTTTGACGGCCTACCATACCCCATTAGGTGGTACCCCGAATTCTGTTCATCAAAATGACTGCACAGAATGTAAAAGAAAGCTTTAATGTCCAGGAGCACTTTTTTACCTTTTGCTGTTCCGAACCTTTTAAAGACGAAGGTTAAATGGTTTCCTAGGCTGTAAAGAAATTGACCCAAATATGATGCAAAAAGGCAAGGATCTGATATCGAATAAAATAAATACGGTACAATCAAAAGGGCTTTTTATTTCGGGAATTCAAGTATTTGAAAATATATACATTTAAAAACATTATACCGTAGATCCTTGTGTCGCTGGAAACGATAAGCGTAGTGCAATCACTACGCCTTCCTTTCGTTTTGATTTCATTAAATTGTTATATAGTTTTCTGTTCTTCAAATAGAATAATTAATATTTTATAACACTTAAAAGCATAGTCATCATGTTAAATTCACCATTACAATCTATAATGCTATAAATATAGAAAGACACACTTGTAGTACACCCACATTTGATGATAAAACGTCATCGCCTTGAGGTACATTGATCAGAGAACTTGTAATAAGTTTAATTTCAGTTTGATATATCAGGCGCAAATCGGCCTGACGTGTTTTTCTACATAGCAAAGTCTTAATGGACACAGTTATTTATTTGTGTGAACCACCCAAGTCATCTTCATATAGCCCCTGATTTTGCAATGGTCTTACTAGGCTGCTATCCCCACTAGCATCCATCCCAAATCCATTAACCAGCCCTCTCGCCTGGCTTCCTCCAATATTATTTCAACGTTAGGGTCAATAAATCAATGGTATGTCATATTTATCAAGCTTGTACGTGACTGTGAGAAAATAAATAGATCAGTGAGATTCGAATGGGCAGTTATTAAATTGGTTAAGTGAAAAAAATTGGAATCAAAACATGCTGTAGTTCACTTATCATGCTTTTATACAAGATTATCTGTGATGCTATGACGGGTCTTGCAATATACTATAATTCTCCCCATCATTCATCTAAAATCATTAACCAACCCTACAACCTATAGCTTCCTTTAGTAATATTTCATCGTTATGGCCAATAAGTCAAATTGATTCAACTTTTACTTTTAACTTGCGTTATGTTAACTTAGACATCGTATATAAGTTAAAGCAAATGACTTGGCTCTTACTAGAGATATGGCCACAAAACCATGAATTACCAAATATTAAATACTTATATTTACAAATGTAACAAATGCGTGCCTCAGAAAGAATTTATCTAAATTTCAGCTCCACAAAATTCAAGAAACCAGACATCTATTCTAATATTTGAACAAACCAGTAAGTCGATGGCAACAATTTTTGGTTTGTTGCAAAAATGAACACAATTGATGCATTGAGAAGTGAGCGTTAGAAGCTCCAGATGAGTTTGGACACTCTCCCCGGTTAGGTAAAGCTGTAAAAATCCTGCGGTAATTTGCAGCCGAACTATACGGTCAAAGGTGTCATTTTTTTACAAACATATTCGTTTTGTTTGGCATGCTGTTTCTCCTTGATGATGCCTCTGACTATTGATAAAGGGCTAAAATGTTAACTCGGCTAAAATGTTAACTCTTGCTGTTTATGTTTTCTTTTTGCGATTCCTTCTAATATCCTGAACCATTTTAAAGATACTAATGCGATGAACCTGGAAATGTCAAATAAATTTTTCTATCGTTATTTCACTGATAACGTCACTTTTCTAATGCTTGACAATCATTCTCTCTCATCACATTTAAAAACGAGACGTTATTTTTGCTTTAATCTACAATATTCCTACAAGAATTGACAGCATAATTTTAATAGTGTACTTTTATTCCCTGACCGTGGACTGATGTTAAGTCGGATCTCAAACTTCCTCCAGTTGATTGGAAATAATATTATTTCAGCATTTACGGTTAAAAATCAATGAAAAATCAAATTTGTCTGGCTGGTACGTGATCAGTGTACAATAAAGTTGCCATCAGAAGGGATGATGAGACGCTAGATTAAAAGAGGACGGAATAACATGCTTAATACAAAACACCTATCTAGAATTTTATTCTTTTATAATGTTTAATGGGAATCTTGATTCAAGATGTTTGGGTTGTGGCTGAATTATATGTATAAGTAAATATTGAACCATCTATCTAAAAATTGCTTTTATATTTAAAATTACGCGAACATCATAAATATTGTTAACAATTCCACATGAACAGAACAATTTGGCAATGGGCAAATTCTGGACTAATACTATACCTTAACATGTTTAAAGGTTGAGAAAATCCATTATTTATTAAGATTCTATTTCAGAGTACTTTTGAATGTTTAAATTTCGAGTCGTTTTAGCTTTGCGTTATCAAGAATATCAACCCAACCGACCCTTTCCTGATAAAGCATACAGATAAATAAGAGTTTTTGACTGGACTAAATCAAAAACTCAAAATTCAAGATACAATATCAAGTCGCTAGTATAATTGTGCATGCAAATAGATGCAGAAAATACAATTTTCTTCCTCGCATATACCTAGAGGTTAAATAAACATTTCAGAACCCTGTTACATATCATATGTCAAATGTTTGCTTCTAAGAATTCTTGATTGTTATCTATTGCAAATCTAAAACCTTTTTGCTTTCATTGTTGAGCAAACAAGAAAGTGTGCCATTTTACTAATAATGGTCTGCGCCCATAATCAAGTAAGCATTTCAGTTTCAGTTTTAAGCTTTCATGTAAGACCAAACACGACTAATTCTGAACAGATTTTCGTAATTTGCCGTTCTTATGATTGGTGAAGGTACAAGTACTTCCTGTCTAAAAAATTAAAGGGACAGAATTTCAAACAAACCAATGTAATTTGAGGAAAGATTTTTGGCCTTGTAACACCCCAAATCTTAACCCCATTGTAAATGTATGGGCTATGATGGAGGACATCAGTGTACTGATGGGTGTACTTCCCACCCCTGACCACCAATCAAGCCACGTTGGTCAAAAAGATCAACGAAGCTTGGGCTTATGTAAACCTCCAAAGACATACAATTTTCCCGAATTTACAGGAAGGCGAGACAGGGCGGAACAAAGATAGCAGAAAGTTATCAAAAACCAAGGAGATGCCAATTCCTTAACAGAAGTGCAACATTTAAGTATGCAGACATTTTAAAATTAAAACAAATAAAATTTTGAAAGTTACCAATGGTTTGTAGGGTTTGTTTACACATCGAGTTTAACGCACTACCCCATATTTGTCCTCCATTTTAATTAGGTAGAAAATTAGTAAGGTGTTAATCTCATCAGAACCAGAACGGTTTTAAATCAAGTTTTCTAGTAATGTTATGTCCCCTTGTTGGAGAAAATGTCACTAATGTGTTAGGGAAACATAAATTCTGATAGATTTTTAACATATTACCTCGAGAATCTACGGATACTGCCATTTCTTCCAAGGAAAAACGATATGTAATTTAATTAAAATGGTTGAACGATAAGGTCACTTTACTATTTGCAATTACTTTGACCATTCGGTGACTCGGCTCTGTTGATGCTGGTGGCAAGGTTCAGTTCGCAAAATTTTACTTCAATATTAACTTCATAATATTCAAATATTTCAACTAATCAAGAATGATTTCCATCCACCTTTGTTGTAGGTTATTACGATAAACGTCAGATTATTCACTGCTGATTCCACCAAAATGTTATTTAAACCTTTGAAGATGAAAAAAAAATCTTAACAATGAATCAGAATTATTCGAATACTTGAACAATTACCTCAACTGAATTCCTCAAATTCAAATATTTTGAAAAAAAAAAGCGTTTCATATTATTCAGACTTTATACTTTCTTTAAAAGTGTTACCAATCTACTCATTACGTAATTTATTTTTATTGTCATTTGGCTTTTCCTATAAATGACACCTCCTGTTTCCATGAACAGAAACAGAATTATTGTACAGTAAAAGTATTCTGTTCTACTTTGTTATCCGTTTTATATAGGCTTGTTTTTATATTTCTTCAGCGGACAATAACAAATATTTCATTGTTCTGATATTTTGCTGCATTATTCATATTTTCGTTTAATAGCTTTCATCGTACGCGTTTCAATGTGTTTTACTTATTATTGTGCAAGCAATCATAGACGTCATAATGAAGAACGATTTTGTCTCGGTATCCCATCGAATGTCCTGTAAATCCTGTACCCATGGCATAAAAGGTCCCGGAATCGAGTCATTGTTTGCTATTTAGTTGAAGAATCTGCTGAAGAGAAATATTCAAATCTCCGAATCTTTCAATTCTCTTAAAAGGTGCTACCTATTAACTCTTGAATAATTGCTTCCTTAATGACAAAGTTTATCAGGAAATGTGTGAACATGAAACCTACTCTAATACCTTTTGATGATAAAATGCATGTGAAAATCAGGAATTTGATTTTTGACTGTTGTACACGTCAGTTTAAGTAAAATGGAGCTAGATAACATACGGATATAATATAAATTTTACATTTTTTCACTTGATTTTTGATCAGAGTTTTACAGGTTCTCTACAGTATTACATCAAGCAGGAGCAACCCTCAACAAATTATATTCCTCCAGTGGCGTACTCAGAATTTTTCGAGTGGTGGGGCACAAACGGGTGCATGGCAACCTTTTAAATTTTCAAACATTTAAAACTATTTTAATCAATTCTCTTCTTTTTTGATTGTATTTTTTCTCCTCCTTTTTCTTGTCAAGATCCCCGAATGAGCCTTTTCCCCCGACTTACTCACACTGGCGTAACAACCGGGGGGAATAAGGAGGAGAAAAAACTTCAAATTTATAACCGGCCTTTCTGAAAAAGTAAACAACGTGCACATCACAGGCATCGGGTTGTTAAAATTGTTGGTTGCTGTATCAATTACAGAGCCGTACGAAGCGGGGGTCCAGGGGGGCACTCGCTCCCCCTGGCTCGAAATATCGGGACGCTGGCGGGACAAAATTTAAAATATCGGGACGATAGTTTACAACTTTTACCGTCTCGATATTACTGTCCCGCAAATTTTTAGTCAAAATAAGCCACTTTTAGCACAAATATCAAGTTTTTATATCGATTTTTGGCTGAAAATAGCAATTTTTTCGCGCGCTACGCGCGCATTACAAACAAATTGACGGTATATACATCGGGACGAAACATTAATTTCGGGACGGTAAATGTGTTTGCCCCCCTTGGCTTGCATACCTTCGTACGGCCCTGATCAATTAGATAAAATTCAAGACATGTAGTACTCAGCAGCGTTAGATAAATATAACTACTCAAGCACCCAAATGCGTCAGATAAGTCTATTTCCTTATTTATATTTGTATCTGAGCTGAACTTAACTAGGTCAAGAGGCAGCCCTGAGAAGGACAATAGATGATCAGCGGAACACAAGACTGATTAAAGCAGACTTTTGTTTGTTCAAAGTTACGGTTTGTATTGTTTATTTTTTGGACAAAACCACAGGTTGAGAGATTAAAGTTTAAATATACACTTAAATGAGAATATTAATGTTTCATTTTCATCTTTTTTTATATTTAATTGCCTCGTATCATTCTTAAAACATTATTTACAGAAAATGGCTCGGGAATTTTGTTTTATAAATAACGATTATTTTCACAGATTATTTTACTCGTGAAAGTAACCTTGTTTATGCAAACTAGTAGGCTCTACTAAATTATTCATACAAAGCAACAATAAAATACTCATAGTTGTCACAAGTACCCACAGAATTGTGCTGCTGGATACCAAGTTGTATTGTATGGAATCGCTTATGCGCACAGAGCGATTTTGAATTGTAGGCATGATGAGTTACTGTTTCTACCAAAAACGTGTTTTGAAAACCACCGAAAGTTTTAAAATGCATTCATATATGTGATGGCTTACCCCGAAAAGGGGGACTTTGCGACAGAACACTTTTGGAGAAACTTATGAAAATAGGCATCAAAAATAAAGAAACTAATAAGAATTTTCAACAGGTTTTCTGTTGTAAAATTTGATCGCATTGATCATTTTCAACAAGTAAGGTGTCATTTTAAAGCTTAAAAATGTTGTAACAGATGAAATGATCAAAAAAAAAATTGATATCATTAGCAAAGTCCCCCCTTTCGGGGTGAGCCATTGCAAATGTCCCGACAATATTCGAACGATACATCTGTTGGCAAGATGATTTCGGTTTTTAATGGTAGAACCATTGTGAACATTAAATCATTGATTTAGGTTGTTTAAAACAACGTACATTTTTGTAATAATATAAATGCATTTCACACAAACACGTACCTCATCAATTTTGAAATTTACAATAATTCTAGTAGATTTATTAAGCAAATATTAATATTTTCAGACGATTAGAATAAGATATTTTCAGTGCCTTCCATAGACGATTTCAATTTCTATTAGCATTGTATCAATCTTGCCGAGATGCATAACATCCCCGATAAATTAATTCAAACACAGATTAATTTAGTCAAACATATTCTTAAAGTGGATCGCTTTTTTCAAAACATGTTTCTTACTATGATAAACAATGAACTGTAAGGAAGTCAGGAGTTACAAAGGAGATACAATCCCGTAGTGTTGTCAATCATTCGTAACTAAATCTAGTGCAAGATGAATTTTACTTTATTATAAATTTGCAAAGTATACTGTAAAAAAGGATATTATTGGTCAGACTTCGCAATCTTAGCTTACAGGGGGGAAGTTACGAGAAGCTGTATTGAGGAGCGTAAATACCCTGTAAAATTACCGACATTATCCTTTATTTTACGGCTTTCTTTAAAAGTCCCTGGAAAATGCGCTGCCGGAGAAATGACATTTTCCCGGCAGCGCAATTTGCACGGACTATTTAAAAAAGCCGTGAACTAACAAACTTTTTTTTATACAAAAAGCCGTAAAGTAACGGACAGTTTCTGTGATTTTACAGGGTATTTACCCCAATTTTCCCGTAGCTTTCCCCTCCCTTTTTTACCAGTGTAAAGGCTTATTGCAGACACAGACACAGAAATATTTGATTATTGATATGATGAAAGAAAGATGAACTCCTTGTAATGTAGCTGTAGATTTTATCAAAGCTTACTGTTATTAAAAGAGGCTCAAATCATATTTATCATTCTTTAATTAGCTCAAGAAAATGTATGACATATTTGAGTATTGATTCATCATTTTTTCTACATTTCAGATAAATCACACCAAGTATTCACTGTCGTTTCTCCAGCATGCAATTATTTAGTAAAACACCAGTTCGGTTGGTTCAACGTACAACATAGAATGCAAATGAGCTAGTACGTGCTCGAGCTCATATAACCATTCTAACAAAAATGAGCACTTTAAACGAGTTTTCATAAAAAAGTAGCTGCTTTCAAATAATTTTCGATGCTTGCTGCAGATTTTGATACTCACTTATATGTGCCCCAACTGTCAGTTACGAAAGTATAGACGAAAACCCCTTTATTTTTCAAAAACACAAACTATAAAAAAAAAAGTTATATTATTAGACATTGATGTCAACTACCCCGTGGTACCTGGATCTCAATTTTGCAAGGTTTTTCATCAATGGTTTTTACATAGCCTATATAAAAAATGTATGTATTTCAAAGCATTACTCTACGATTAAAAAAAATGTTATTTCATTTTTTTTTAAATACAAGTTTTAAATGTACAAAAAACATTTTGAGTTTTCAAAGTTAGTGACAAACACGAGTTTCATTTATAAAATAAAATCTCTTAGCTAATTTTACAATTTTTATACATTTTGACTCACTTTCGATTTATTTTAAGCAAAATTATAGCAGATATTTGATAACTTTTGACACCATATAGTTAATAGAATGTTTTCTATAAGCATTGTAAAATTCACCGAAAAAAAGCGAGGAATGACAAACCTAAACACCAAATCGGTATTGGTGTCATTAAACACTTGCGCCCCATTTACGAGAAATAAAACTACTTTGGCCAGTTTGAAATTAACGTTGACAGCTTAATCACGCACTGAAAAAATTATTTCGTCAAACGTGGTGGAAAAGTCGTCAAACAGGGGTTATAAATTAGTCATGCAAGTGAATTTCCCCTTACTCGTCAATTGACGATATTTGCGGGCGCATGACAAACGAAAACAAATGCAGGGCAAATTA
>JXSR01S018358.1:129369-140685 GCA_000969725.1 Ophiothrix spiculata
GATTACATTGGTGCGTATGGTGACATTTAGCATTACTCTACGATTACATTGGTGCTAATAGTGACATATAGCATTACTCTACGATTACATTGGTGGGTATGGTGACATTTACCATTACTCTACGATTACATTGGTGCATATGGTGATTTTTAACATTACTCTACGATTACATTGGTGCCTATGGTGATATTTAACATTACTCTACAATTACATTGGTGCGTGTGTTGACATTTAACATTACTCTACAATTTCATTGGTGCTTAAGGATGATATTTAACATTCTCCTACGATTACATTGGTGCGTATGGTGACATTTAGCATTACTCTACGATTACATCGGTGATAATAGTGACATATAGCATTACTCTACGATTACATTGGTGCCTATGGTGATATTTAACATTACTCTACAATTTCATTGGTGCTTATGGTGATATTTAACATTCTCCTACGATTACATTGGTGCTTATGGTGACATTTAACATTATTCTACGATTACATTGGTGCTTATGATGATATTTAACATTCTTCTACAATTACATTGGTGCTGATGGTGACATTTTACATTCTTCTACGATTATATTAGTGCTTATGGTGACATTTAACATTCTTCTACGATTACATTGGTGCTTATGGTGCCATTTAGCATTACTCTACGATTATATTGGTGCTTATGGAGATATTTTTCTACATTATTCTACGATTACATTGGTGCGTATGTGACATTTAACATTACTCTTCGTTTACGTTGGTGCATATGGTGACATTTAACATTACTCTACGATTACACGATTACATTGGTGCGTATGGTGACATTTAGCATTACTCTACGATTACATTGGTGCGTATGGTAACATATAGCATTACTCTACGATCACATTGGTGCGTATGGTGACATTAAGCATTACTCTACGATTACATTAGTGCGTATGGTGACATTTAACATTACTCTACGATTACGAAATACATTTGTTAAATTGTTTTGTTTTATAGTTAACATCTGTTTTTGTAATTTAGAAACTTTATTTACGTGTTAATGGTGTTTCACTCTTTCTCTGAAATTAGGAAAATTAAATATCACATTAATCTGTTAATGAAGGACTGATGACACAGGTGTTGAATATTTGAGTAACGGCTGAGACTAAGTCTCAGAAACATGAAGAAAAATTATTATAGACAGTGCCTCTAGTTGCAGAGAATATTAACCTTTTTTGAATTGATATCAAGACTTATGTCGATCTTGTCTGCAAGTTAGTGGCATCAGTGTACACTTCATCACTAGTATGCATTGAAACACTGGGGCGCTTCCTTAAGCGTTTACTAAATCTATTTGAGTTCAGATATATTTACAATTTTCCAATTTCAATTACAAGCTAATTAAGACCCAATCACAAGAAAGAAAAAGTAGTCAGCTGATCAATCAAAAAGGCATTTATGGTGCTAGCTTCACAATTAGCTTAGGAAGTGTTTTGCTTTTTGGGTTGTAAGTAATTTCTGTAGTTATGGCGCCTTATTTAACCTTATTCACGGCATAAAAGTGTTTATCCAGCCTATGCTTGTTCACTAGATAGAAAGTAAGTAAGTTAGTAAGTAAGTATAGATCATTATGTTGATGACTCGAACTTTTCCCGGGTAAATATTGTTAACAACCAAAAGAAGTAATATATGTTAATAGGCTTCCTAAGAATGACATACAGCTATTGAATAAGTTCACACTCAGAAAGACTATGTTAGGTTTGCGATTGTAAAAAAGCGTTCAAAAAAGATTACAAAAACAGTAGGATTTTTATTATTATAGTATATTATTGAATTATAAACAAGACAAGTAATATAATTGGGCAGGTAAAGGAGTCTTATCCCGGGTAAATATTGTTACTATATAGTTAACAACCAAAAGAAGTACTATTATGCTAATAGGCTTCCTAAGAATGACATACAGCTATTGAATCAATCAATTAATCAATCGATCAATCAGTCAATGATACAAGTACTTGCATAACATGTATTTGAATAAGTTCACACTCAGAAAGACTATGTTAGGTTTGCGATTGTAAAAAAGCGTCTCAAAAAGACTACAAAAAACAATAGGATTTTTATTATTATAATGTTTAACAATATACCGTATTTTTCTTTGTCTTTATTATTTCTTGAATCTGAACTTATTTTGCTTAATGAAAATAAATTCTCAGAATTTCCAATCACTTTCACGCCACTGAGTGGCGACGTCATTTGTCATTGCAAATTAGCGTTAATTTTGACAGATAAACTGAAATATAAAATATATCAAACGACCTATAAATGATTAAATTATAAACAAGACAAGCAATAGAATTGGACAGTTAAAGGAATCTACGGTGCATTTTAGATGATCAAAAAATCCTATCAATATGTGCTACATGATTGCAAATTAATTGAGGCGATGTCGATTTGATCAAAAATGATCATATAGATGAATAAAATTTTCACTCTCAGCTAACTGATACTAACATGTAAGTATAAGAACTTCCTTAGAACATTGTAATTAATTCGTCAGCCGAATACTCTCGCATCTAACAAAGATATTAATTATTAGCATCTATCTGCTTGGCAATTGTATACAAAATATCGTTATTTCTTCAATTAAATTTATTATTAATTTATTTATTTACACAATCGGCTATAACATCAAACAATTAAAACCATTACAATGGATAAAATAGCTTTACATTTAATATACAAAGAGAAATCTTGCCTCAGTGAGCTAGCCAGGAGGAGCCAGGAGCAAAAAAATCGCTTTCACCTGGAAAGTGTGGCACCTCCAACTCACTGAGACAAACAGTAATAATAATACTCTACAGTAAAAATAATACTCTACTTCTACTAAAAGTGCATTCACAACGGTAAGGTCACTAAACTATTTACGATATACTTGATTACAGTACTCTGACCATGCTTTGACTCGTCTTCTTCTTTTTTGAAAGGAACAGTTTGCAGGATATCGTTTCAATATTCACTTCATATCTGCCAATATTTCAACTAATCAAATCCTAGATTGATTGCCATTCACCTTTGCGTCAGCAATATCATTGGTCATTAAGTTCATTTTTTATTAAGATGAACTTTAAATTATTATCTTTTGACCATACCCATAGGCCCTACTACAGTATATTGAAAAAGTTAGGTGGATGGGGAAAAAAACACTATCGTTTTAATTTCTTCTAATACTTGAACAATCATCAATCAACACTATAAAATTAGTATCTCCAAATATAATTTTGAAACCAAGTTGTTTTTCAAAGTCTGAATGCTACTTTCAGGAAAGTATACTAACCAATCTTCATTAGCCGAACTGATAACAGTGGCGTGTTGGCGATCACCACATGGGCCACTTGGTTTTAGTCGCTCATGGCCGGTGTAGCAGGAATGTAAGTCCCCCGTTCTTATTATAAGTAAAGTATAGGCTTAAAACTATCACGCAACATTAGTTTCACGCTTTGCTCCGTTATGGTCTATGGAAGGCGGACTACTATTTCAGGGGGACTAAGACTCCTTTCACACCGGTCTCGCAAAAAGTAACTACCGGTTGCTTAATGATTATATTTTTCGGTTTGAAAAAGTTGGGACTTTTTGCTTGTCAGTTTACAAAAGCTAAAATTGTGTTTGCTTTTGAAAAATAATTGTCGGTTGTCGCTGACATTGTCATAAAGAGCCGCCCGAATATTTTAGCCACAGGCGCTTAAAAGTATCAGTCTGCCCCTGCAAATTATGGTGGCTGCACTCACATTTGTCTTGATTTGGGATTTTTTTGTACCATGACCTCGCTTTTTTACCTTGAAACTAACATGAAACGAATCCAGAAGGAGTAGAGATGTCTATGTTGAATTTTCAATGAATTATTACCCAACAGGATTTATGTACTCTTCACTTCGTGATCCGTTTTAATATTTTTTTGGTCTCAACCATGTGTTTTTGGAGTTATTCAACATTGACGTTGACTAGTCCTAAAAGACTTTGATAAAGCAGCACAATGAGATAAGTTTCAACAATTTTGAAATATCAACATTAACCTATGAATCATTGCACAATTGTTAACACTAATACGATTTTGACTTATTCATCGTAAAAATGCCCCGAAATTGAGTCATCTTTTGCGATTCAGTGGAAGAATGTGCTAAAGTGCAAATTCCACATCGTTGAGTCTTTCTAGTTCTTTTAATAGCTCTTGGGTAAGTGCTTCCTTAATGACAATTTTATCAGGAAATGTGTGAACATGAAGACTACTCCGATGCCTCTTAATGATGATAGAGTGCGTGTCAAAGTCGGGAATGATTTGATTCCTTAGTGTTGTACAAGTCAGTTTCAAGCTGTTTCAGCGAAATGACGTTAGATAACATTAGAATGTAATAATGTCAAATTTGATTTTCATTCCATTAGTTAGAGTTTGGCAGGTTTTAGTAACACTGTATTGTTCCGATTTTTATGGTTGTTTTTAACTATCACATGATCATACTTTTAGAAAACTATAATATTTTTCAACAATTTGTATTCTCTCTATGAATAACAAATACCGTTATGGGTCACTTTAAGTCATACTATTAGGTAAAAAGGCACACGGTCAAGTTCAAGTTTATTTCATTATCATGTACATATACAATTATAAATGACAATCAATAACAATACGAACAAAATATAAAAACACAGGATGATAATGAGGAGATGACAAAAGATCAATTAGGCCTGAAAGGGTCACCCCCCCTTAACACAAGAGTGTGGCCTACGTTACATAATGACAAAGAGTATGGGGTAATTTATACAAAATCAAAAAAATAACTAAACTAAACTAAACTAAAATAAATAAACTGCACAAAATAAAACATGCCCAAAATAACAAAGCAAAATTCATAGATGCTCAGGTCAGAGAAGTTACATCGATTTTGTCTTTTTTACTCGTGATATTAAATTCGCATTTATTAACCTGTATAATTAATATGCGTATTTTTTGCATTTTACATTTCACCTTCACCATGTTCAACTCCAAATGTCAATTTTGAATGCTGAGCTATTTGAAAGATTTACTGCACATTATGGCAATGCAAAACATGTTTCATAGGGTCTCAAGATGGCACGCAATACGTGCGTATTATGAACTTGACGTGAGAAATTTCTTCATTAAGAATAAGAGACAAAATGCATATTGAATATTGATAAAGATATTAAAGAATAGTGAATGAGAAAGTACTAGAAATCATGACAAGAAAGTAAACAGAAATAAAAAAGAGGGAAAGGAAACACTTAGAATTCACGCTCCTTTCTAGAAAAGAGTTTATACGTGCCCCTCACAAGGCATCATGTTGTTGAAATGGTTGCTCTATTATTTGGATAGAATTCCAGACATGTAGCTGCAGCGTTAGATAAATATAACCACTTGAGTACCCAAATGCGTCACGTAAGTCTTATTTCCTTACTTTATTATTTGTTTCTGATCTGAACGTAACTAGGTCAAGAGGCAGCCTTGAGAACGACATTAGATGATTGGTAAAACACCTGACGAAAACCTATAGGCACACTGTAAAAAATCCCGTAAAATTACAGAATTAACAACGGAAATTCTATAAAATACTCTTTCTGTGCCATTAAGGTTTTTTTCGTGTCACTTTCCAATTAACAGGAAGAAACAGTAAGTTTTAATTAAATAGAATATGACTATTTTCGCAATTTACCAAAACAATTCCAATTAGTGTGTTTTACAGTTATTCAATAAATCAGAAAAATCAGAAAAAATACTGAACAGGGATATATCTGCAAAACACCCAATTTCCCGTAATGCCGTTTATTCTGATCAATTTGCTTATTTCAATCTTGAGATATGCTTAATTATCTGCAGAAGTGAATAAAGAAAGCCATGGATGAAAATCAAGGAGAGCATTGTATTTTTCTTTGAATTTGAAAATAAACTACTGTAAAATATGTTTATTTG
This sequence comes from Ophiothrix spiculata, assembly GCA_000969725.1. Lineage (NCBI taxonomy): Eukaryota > Metazoa > Echinodermata > Ophiuroidea > Amphilepidida > Ophiotrichidae > Ophiothrix > Ophiothrix spiculata. The sequence goes on from JXSR01S018358.1 coordinate 135,326, forward strand.
GTAACATTAGATAATTGAATGTCTCCACTTTCTAATCTTACTTAAGTAAAATCGGTAAAAAACAGTAGGTCTTCAGATATAATTATAATACATACATAATTTCACTTCAACTTTTCAACAAAAGTTTTTTAACGACACCTTTGAACAGTAATAAAATTTATCATGTATTAATCATAACATTTGTTTCCAAGATTGGTAATGTTGTTGTTGATTTGCATCATCCATAGTTTACATTTATTATTGATTGTAGTGTGAAAAGTATTTCACACTATGTATACCTCATCACTTCAGGAGCAGAATTTGTTTGTGTTGATGTTTGGGAGACGATTGAAGGAAGACTGCAAGACGCGTTCAATCCCGTTTAGCACTGGAAAAAAAACCATCAAAATGCGGCACATCACTGGTACTTTATTTTGGATGTCAACTATATTCCTAAAGTAGATCGCTATATTTGAGCTAGAAGTTTCAAAACACGTTTATTACTACAGGGACTGCTTAACCCCATTAAGTTCGTCAAAACATTAACTCGCTGGCTCCGTGAAGTTGTATGAACACATAGAGAACAATGTGTTAGTGTTCTTCAAAACATTAACACACTCATCTATGTGTTTTTACAACTCAATGGAGCAGTTGTTTGTTTGACTCGTATCTATATATTTTTTTCATTTTTGGATCATGTATTTTGCAAGTTATATGTCTCCCTATTTAAACCAGATATTGCCTTTTATGTTTGAAATGTCTTGTTTTTGATAAGTCATGCTTTTATTATGACGGATCTGGTCCGGATAAATTGACACTGAGATTCGATGCAGGAAATTCAAACAAAAATTTGTCTTCCATACTTATAAATATTTAATGCATATAGTTGCTTCTTGAGAGTTTGCAATCCATAACAGTCCTTTTGTGTTTATAACACGAGCGAAAGTAAAAGCTGGATTCTTTGCTTTTGTACAACAGACCATCACCAATTTTGATTGATAGGTCCTTCTTTTGTCATTTACGATTTTGTACACTATTGTTAACCTAAAACATTTGTGTTTTTAAACAGATATTTTACAACACATTTGAACTCAGGTATCTGAGATATATTGTAAGAGCTTGATGCTAGTTCATTTCAGGTCAAGGATTTTCAAATGTCTGAGTTAATGTAAAATCTTGTCTGCAGGATTGGATTTGCAGTTATTCAATTTGCAGTTACCATTAGTATAACAACAACATTCGATTACTGATAGCATCTACAAACTAACATACACGAATGTTTGCAATATTTATATTTATACAAATTTTATCTATTGGAAATTTGGAATTCAATTTTGAAATGAACACGAAACAAATAAATGATTACTTTTTTTAATATGTATCTTTTTGTAATAATTTCTGAGTATTAGGTAAAAGGAGTTGTATAAATTACAGTTGCGTGTGGGTCAATGGAAAAAGAATAATAAGCTTACAGCAAAATGTAAATACATTGTCTGCTCTTGGTTTCATCATATTAAAAAGAGAGGTAAGTTTTTCGAAGATGCAGTGTATAATGATTCCCTGTCAGAAAGTATGATCATGGCCCTGATGATCCTTGTGAATCCATTACAAATAGATTGATTTGCGCCCGCTGGTCTATACCATTAATGCTATATTCAGAGCATACTTTGTGCCTTTTGGATACGATGACCCTTGACTAGTTACTTGTTATTAGTCGTATTGCATTCCATATTGGTAGATTTTCAAGAAAGATATTTCCCATTTTCCTTGATAGTCAAATGTTTCATACATCCGACCTTTAACATCACGACTATGGATTTCTTATCTCTGTTTCGTAGTAAATATAGGCATGATAGGATCGACTGTATTTCTTGACGTCAACAACATCGGTTATTACCGCCAACCCATCTATTACTCTGACCTTCAAGTATGCCTTTTTATCTTTCTGGCTTCAAGGCCTGGAAAATTAAAGTTGATCAGATGTTTCGAAAAAAAGATAGTGAACGCAAAAAGTAGAGATTACTCTTTCAATAATATTGACCAGCGTTTTACAAAACTCGCAGTGTTATACCCTTGTTTCTTTGTTAAGTTTCTAACATCACAGATACTGCAATTTTTAAAATCAAAATTACAAATTCCAATTATGAATACAATTCCATATATCATTTTCAATAACCATTTTCAAGTGCTTCAAATGTTTTCATTTTAGGGTAACGAAATGATTGTTATATCAACTGTTACTAAATAGCGAGTGAAATGTGCATAACTAAAATAAACATATACAAGAATCTGGAAGGAATCCTTTCTGTTGACTTCTTATTTGCTAATGAATTGAAAGCCTATTGTACTTGAACTGTTTTAACAAAAGTGACCAAGGTAATTTTTCATTTTCGCGCGAAGGAACCCCTTGTTCACTTAAGTGGTAACAAAGCCAGATCATTTGACATCGACAGACAAATGCAATAAGGTCAAATCAAATCAAATCAAATCAAATCTTTATTCCAATATCAAAATTACATACATTCATTAAAAACACATCAAAAGGTAAAATAAAGTGATATTGAGGACATCATCAAAAGGCCAGGAAGACCTGAGGTGATGATACCCTGCAAACAAAATAAGTTACAAAAGTACAACTAAACAAGTAACATCAAAAGACAAACAAACAAACAGCATAAACAAGACAAATGCTCCGCTTAAGTATACTAGTATGAAATTTAGTGTCAATTATAATTTGACAATAGATAATTTTCTAGATTGTTTCTGAATTCTTTGGTGTTTTTGCATCTTTTTATGTCATTACTCAGAGAGTTCCAAAAGGTTGGTCCAGAATTACGAACAGCACGATCAGAGAATATTTTCTTAGTTTTATTAATACTATAATCCTGAGCATTTCTTGTATTGTAGCTGTGAGTCTGAACATGTTTTGTAAAATAAGCTGAGAAAATATTTGGAAGTTGATTTGTATGATGCTTGTACATGAAACTTCCAAGGTTGAGTTTAAACATGTCGTGAACATTCAGAACATTATATTTTTTAAATTGATAGCCCATTTTTGTAGTTTTAATAATTTGTCCAAATATGTTTCATACGTGTTTCCCCATATAAGAACCCCATAATTTATATATGGCAATATTAGTGTACAATACAGGGAGTACAATATGTTTTGAGGCAAATAATGCTTAAGCTTAGTCAACATACCAGTATTTCTTGAAATAGTTTTCGATATTGCATATCACACCAAGAAATTTTGTTGATTTTACTTGTTGCAATGATACACCGTCAAGCTTGATATTTATGTTCTTTTTATCCATGTGATTAAAAGTATTATTTTGAGAATCTGTTGGACATATCTGATTTACATCAATATATTTTGCAGGTAATTCTTTATGATATTCGGTGCAATTACTTTCTAAATGTAAACGAGTGAAAATGTCACTCCCCAAAACAGTGAAACTCTTGTAAACCACTCAAAAAGGAGTGGTTTTGAATGTTAAACAGATAATTACCACTCATAAAAGATTGAGTTTCCACTCATATGAGGAGTTAAATGAAGGACAACTCAAGAAAGAATTATCCTGCGTTTAACTCCTCAAACGAGTGGAAATGCACTCTTTTAAGAGTGATTTTCACTCTTTATGAATGGATATTGGCTGTTAAACATTCAAAAGCACTTCTTTCTGAGTGGTTTACAAGGGTTTCACTCCTTTGGAGTTTAGAGAGTTGAAACCTTCAGTTCTGATCAGGCATTGGAAAAATTACTACATATAATATTTTATACCAGCATGATCAGTAAGTTCCGGTATCGTTCGCTCAAATTTTGGCATTAACTACGTATGACATTTATCTGTAAAACATCCCTGTTTTATCATTCATGTAGTTCATAATTTCTGTTCCACTGTATTTTGAATTTTTGATGCTCTAGTGTGTCTGCTGTCTATGTGTAGTATCAGTATCAGTTGTGAAATAAACGCATTTTGAGTGCGACGACCATTGATCTACTTAGAAAAATGTTGATATTGATGAATATATGCGAAATCTTTAGAATAGAATTTGCTGAAAGCGACACGGGAACACCCACCTGTCATGAAAACTGGCTATATGGAAAAGGGTTTTGGATATTGTAGTCAGAATGTAGTCCGCACTATATTTAAGAAACATATCATAATTCATATAGAATTAACTGAATAGATGAGTCTATTTTCAACAGAGTTTCTTAAAACGAGTATAAAAGAAGACATTTACCAGATCATTCACTAATACCGTAATTAAACACAACATTTATCTTCTGTCCACACAACTTTATGTCCACACAACTTTATGTATAGCATTTCTTGGTAAATTATGTCATTCAATTTTATGCCATAAATCACAATGTTCCAACATGGTATGACCTAATCAAATCATTAAATTGTATTTACCTTCTTACTGAATGAATACTCAGAAAATGTTAAGATAAAAAGACGAAACGAAGGTAGTAATGTAAAAAATTCCTAACTATTTTTTAATCATGAAAAGATAAATAGTTTCCACTGCCTTTGCGGGGACTCGAACCATGGATTATGGCAGGGGTTAGTCATGCATTACGAAGCGAGGGATCTAACGCTGAGCTACCAAGGCAGCGTTGAGATCGTGAACTAAAATCTAAAACATAAACATTAGAATGACGTATTTTTCTTTTGTTTACATAAAAATTGCAATTTTTGCCTCATTGGAATGCTCAATTTGTAAGTAAATTATGCGAATGCGTATATGAGACAAAATGTAGATAATGTAGATTCTTAAAACAGGCAATTCACAGCTCAAGCAGGGCGAACTCAGAGTCGCGATTCACGTCCGGCTTTTCGGGCAAAACAACGCGGGTTTGTTACATTATCATTCAAAATCAACACAGCATATTTATAAAATATTGTTTGTAATTCAATAAGAAGTATCAAGCCTACAATATGTCAAAATTTGAAACCAGTCGAATTGTTCAAACATCATGAGGTTTCGGCGAAAAAGGCTCAACTTTTTCGAAGTAGTCTTTAGGCGTCATTAATGTATAAACTAGAGACTCTATTAAATATGTACGCCAAAATTTTTGATATTCTGATAGGTGTAAGTAGGTAAAAACTTGCAGTAAACATGATATTCAGCCGAGCGAGACGTTTTTAGGGACTGTAGCCTTAAAAAGAAGAACGTTTGTCAATCTAAGTCAATCCCAGAATCTTAGTACCGAATTTGAACAGTATAGAATAAATCGCGTACATGCGTAAAAAGGCGACAACTGATTTCTATTTTCCGCTTGTGGTCACAAGTCAGAAACTGGTCCTCTTTTTTGTTTCACACAAAAATACTGAGAAAACCATGTCAATTTGCATTCAACGGATTGTAACTTT
>JXSR01S018359.1:5522-17559 GCA_000969725.1 Ophiothrix spiculata
TAACCAAAGGAGAGTCTTTATGAGCTCAAAATGCACCAAGAAAAAAGACTACAGGTAAGGTCAAAGGTCACATTCAATAACAGTCCATCAAGAAGGAGCACTTTGGAGACTGCTTCATCTTTTCTTCTGACACAAAGTGCTTCTAAAATGCTCCTTTGGCAGCCCAAACATGTTAAAAAAGCTAGAGGACCTCCCAGAAAGAATTACATCAACCTAATAACTATCAGAGGATACAGACAGGGCTGGCTGTAACAATCCGGCTCGCCTTTTTGGTTTACTGAAAAGAGAGCCATGAAGTGGCGAATCAGTAGCTTTTATAGATCAGTGTTCTATGTAGTGTCAGTGGATTTATTAAGTTAGTAAACTATATAGGCGAGGGTTGCAAGTGCGACTAGGACCCGGGGGGGGGGGGGGGGGCACTTATACGTGCATGTTGTAACCATGCGCATGAATCGACTTTTCAAAACCACCCTAAGCTAGGATTACTGAGGCTGTCAAAATATACCCTAAACAAGGATTTTAGACGTAAAAATATACACCCTAAGCCAGGAAGTTGACGTAAAAAGGTTAGCAAGGACGCAGGAGTAAAATAAACCGTAAGAAAGGAATCGGACAAAATAACACCCTAAAAGACAACAATGACTTCATTATTTTTCCCCGTTATTTGCCCAATGATAACTGTTGAAATGGATGGAATGAGTAGTCGTGCTTACAAGGTAGGCCCCAAGGTAAAAGTCCTTATATTTTGCGAAGGGTTGTGAGTCCAGTGCTGGAAAGTTGCTCAGTTATTATAGCACATTTGGTATCACAATTATAAATGGTATTCAAATAACGATAGTGGTAGATAGACATAACTGAATAATTCTTATATTTTGTGAATACTAAGAGCATTGTTACTCTTTTTTTTTATGTTGTAATACTGAACATAAATGCCTCTATCATCAACGCGAGTTTACCTTATGGTCGAGGTGGCAAAGTTCAGAACTTTGTTTACATGACCAGAGTTGGCCAGGGTATGATGCCAACAGGTTGCCGCTTGTTGTCAGTTTTACTCATGGATACATCGGAGTGCCGACTGTGTGTTATTCACTGGCCAAATTTTCGAAACATATTACGAAATTGCAGGAATGATTTTCAAAAGAATTTATAGAATTTTGAATTTCTAAAAGTGGCATCTCTTTTGTATACCCAAAGTGAGGATTGCAATGGAAATAAGCACCCTTAAAGTCTGAAAATGGTCTGTTTTGATACCCTAAACAAGGATCCGCGCGGATCCCTGTTTTTCTTGCAAAAAATACCGTAAATTCATGTTTTCGTTCACGCGGATGATTACAAGTTTGAATCCGAGTGACCCCCCTGGGGACTAGGATGGCTGTTCAAGACCTGAGGAACTGTATGCAGAAAAGGTCTGTGTGGAAAGCTCTCATAGGAGTCCTTTCCTCTAAGCAGGCATCAAGAAGGACCTCGAGCAGTGAGGTGAATCCGAGCTGTGAGGGCGCAGTCCAAATCGAGGGCGTAGTCCAAAACGAGGGCTTAATTAAGGTCCTTCTTGATGGACTGATATATAATGGAGAATCTTCCTGCAACACCCTTTAGCTATCCACTCCTTGCTGGATATCTATGGTGATATACCCCCATGTGTACAACCGTGGCACAGAGGAGAGCCCAGTTTACTGGTCACTGCTTTCGAGCCAAGGACCAAATCATATCAGACCTTCTTCTTTGGAGACTGCCATGTCCAAACAGAGGCTGTAGACCATTAACGTACCCTGATACCATATGTAGAGGTACTGGCTTGAACTTCAATGAGCTTGGAAGTGCAATGTGTGATAAAGATAGTTGGAAAAGATGTGTGTCATGGATCTCGACGGAAGTTGAAGGATGATGATGAGGATATCACACCATCAGACACACGCATTGTTTATTGCCGAGGCTAGATGAAATGTATGCGTTTTTCATAACCAAACCTAAAATTCTGTCTCCATAGATAAAAAAGTGGGATTGGCTTTGCAATCTCCTTTTACTTGTGTTGTAAAATGCTCCAAGAAAAAGGAAATAAACAACCAGGGTACTATCAGGGAAGAGGGTAAACACCATTCAAGTAGTTAATATATATTCATTGTTAGATCACATTTCATATCCCAACAAATACTAGGTCATGTAAATGAATACGTAACATTGATAATTCATAGATTTGATTATGGGTGAACAAGTTTCAGCCATGAAATTTTACATGGGTTATTGAAGAATTCAAAAGCAATATTTGGAATCTCAGAAATCAGTTGATGCAGTTGCACAAAGCTTTTGTAAGTACACATAGTTGACAGGTACATGGACCTCTTTCCATAACTCTTTCATTGATGGACAATATATTTTTTCAATGTGTAAATAGAATATAGAGCTCTATGATTAGTTCTGTTATTGTTGTCCCATATTTAGGTGTAGTTTTGGCATAGTTTTTGATAAATTGGTTTACAGTGTTGGGCAAAAAAATTGTGAGTTGCCTGGCCAACACGCAAAAATCTGAAAACATTTTCTTTTAATAGCAAATTTTGTTTAGGATAGAAAATAGTATTGTGTTTCATTGAAGAGGTTGCATGCATTATAATACAGTTGAAGTACATACACCTTATTGCATATTTATATTCATGGTCAACCGATTATATCCCTAAACCCTAGTAACTGCTCACACTATTCATGATCAACACCAAATAGACCGGTCTCTTCGCATCGTGCATTGATACAGATAAGCGCATGCGTAGTTGAACACAGCACAACGCAGCGCGCGTTGATCATGCGACTCGCTCATCAGTATCTAGGGTGCGTGTGTAGATGGGTTTATGTTTACTTAAGGATGAAGAAAACCCTCAGAATTCCCGCCAATTTAGTGCTGATTAAAGTGTATTCTTGGGTCGACAAAGCATTCGAGATCTAATGTCTTACCGAAGCCAAAAAGGCTTACAAGCTCTTGGGGTTAAGGTATATTTTGTCCTTGATGAAAATACTTGTTTAGAGTACTTTGATCAAGAAGCTGGACATACTTGATATATAGGCACTTATAATGTGAAGGCACAGGTTACTCTGTGATAATTAGCCATTGACCCACTTTTTATTATTATCCCCAAATTGAATTTGTATGTGGTTTTCACACCAGAAGATTATTATCATCATTATCTTATGTATTTGCTCTTTCTTTTCCAGTACTTAAAAGTGGTGCGGTCACTTGATGGCTATGGTCAGCTGACCTTCCCCCATTGTCCGTGTGATGCCAGGAAAAGCGGCCATGTTATACCAACTCTTACATTTCATAAGTTTACGTTACAGGCGTGTACAGACGACGGCACGCTAGAGGTAAGAATTTATGAATTCATTTGCCAGCATTAGGGCTCAGTCACACATGTATAATTAAACGTACGCATAGTGTACATAATCACACTTTGGTTTTTTTTATTCATTGTTCATCATTACCGTATTGTTCCTAATAAACGCCCATGGGCCCCGACATTTCTTGAAGGGTGGGCAATTATTAGAGACCAATTTTCAACATCAAAATTTGCACAAAATCGCTAAGTAAGCTTAGCAATTACGGCAACTTACAGGTATATGGCCCCGAAAATCCGGAAGTACTGACAATTTTTAATCATTTCCGAGATCGCGACCTCAAGGGTACTATTTCCTGTTACTAGCGATTGTTGGTTAAAGCTTAATGATACACGAAAATGCTACAAAATTGAATGTTTTTTAACACTTCTCTTTGATTTTTTTGGGGTGGGTGTTTAATAGAGACTGGGCGTTTATTAGGAACAACACGGTATGTTCGGTAGAAGTACGTTCAATTCGTTATCCATATGGTTGTGTCTGTTATGTATGTCATACGGTGGTGTACGTTTGACACACATTCAGTATGTAAAACTTTTGTAAGCTACATGCGTTGGTTATGCTCAGATACATTGATGTGTGACTAGCCTTAAACATATTTTCTGGATCAGTAGTGTGTCAAAATTCAATAATTTAGGCCATGGTTAGACAAATTACAACGTTGCATTTACTGCAATAAATTTAACAATCTTAATTCCTGTATTTATTACAGTTAGGTTGTCTTCACATTAGAAAAATGAATGGTGGATTTATTTATTATTATACAGTGGAAACTCGTTAGTACGAGATAGCCGGGGCAAACTCCGAAAGCTCGTATTAACCGGAGCTCGCATTAAAAATATATCCCACCGTAACCATTATGATGATAAAATTAAATTTTCAGTGGCATATCGTAAGGCCTTATGTAGCGATAACGGGCTAACGACGCGACTTTTGACATTTCCTAATGTGCCACCATGTAAATCTGATTAACTTTGGACAACATTTACAAGTTGAGAGAGACAGATTTTGTTTAATTTGATAGGTTTTTAAAGTAAAAAATGGTTTAAATTTATCATAAATACCATTTTTGCATGTCCGTGCAGTAGTTGCTTAAAACAAAAAAGAATTTTCTTAAACGTTGTTTGATCGCTCGCTGCTTTCGATAGATCGCTGACCAAAACAGTGAATGCACGCTATACTGACTAGTGCAATCATGTACGACGCGGTGAATATTTATACGTCGACGTATGAATTTATATCAACGTAAATCATACGAAGCAGCTATCACGCTGCCGTGTTTTTCGCATTGCTATAATAGATAAACAGTTCAAGCTGCCTTATAACTTTAAGAACTAGAAACACTTACCTCGCCACCTTGCTCGCCACATGCTTTTCGGTTAAAAGAAGAGCCTGGGAAAGAAAAACTGCACTGATAGACACCTTCAAAAATGACCTCGTATTATCCGTCGAAAAATTAATGATGAGTGAAGCAAGGGACTGTCGGTAAGTGCTCTTACTATGCGGAGCTCGTATTACTGACCTCGTACTAAACAGATAGCTTTGTGTAGTAAACAATAGAGGAAAGTTGGGACCGAGAGTTACTGCTCGTATTATATGAGTTGTCGTTTTAAGCGATCTCGTACTAACGAGTTTCCACTGTATAACTGTGGTAAAAACCCTATGTGACCCCATCTCGTAATTATTTCATGACATCCTGGCTGATAATAATGTCGTAAAACAATGTGTTACACCATCTCATAATTAATTGATTTGTAATGTTTACTGCAGTAAATGCAAAGTTGTAGTTTAGGTGACTGCATGTTGTAATCAATTACAAAAATGAATTTTATCGTAATAAATGCAATTTTGTAATTTGTCTAACCCGGCCATAAATAACTATTGTTGCCAAGTCCTTGTCAACAATATTATTCAAAATATCATGCAAGATATTAAAAAAAATAAAAAATGCAATACTTTCTCATAAAAACGGGTTTTTAATTGCAGTGTATGTTAGCTTTAAAATATATAGATCATAAGATTAATGACAATGGGGCAATCTACACGGGAATGAAAATCCAGATGAATGCGCATCTCCGTAAGCCGCTTTGCAGAAGACTGTGGCTACATGGGCGTCAGATCCGGACCTGGTGTACAGCACCCCGCGTACATGCGTGCGTGTAAACGGTCTATGGAGATGCAAATCTCAGATCTTGATCTCGGGGATGCGCATGCATCTGGATCTGCGCTCCGTGTAGATTGCCCCACTGTCAAAGTGTTATGTGTCATCCGATTAAATCAACCTACCAATAGATTAACTCTTTGAGTAATGAACTATAATCCATTCGATCACCACACATGGGTATAGAGCCAATGTGTGTCTTATCCATGGATATATGGCGACACACCACAAAATAGCTTCCCATTGACTTACTGTACAAAATGGCTTCCTAAAAACACCCTAAAAGTCAATAATAAAGCAACTGGTTGCTTCAACACTGCCTTTTCTCAGATGATTATGATCTCTTCTAACACAAAATGATGATAAAAGTATACCATCAAGGCAAAAATTTCAAGATACTGGACACTGACAGCCAAATTTTATATTACTAGAATCAAGCGCAAATTAGGGAAAACCCTTCAAATTTTACCAAAGTAATCTGGAGATCAAAATTGGCATCAGAGCATCTTTAAATCAACCTAACTCTATAATTAGAACAACATATTGACCAAACATATTGCCCTTCCATACGTTTTGAAGTCCTCTTTTAGAAGGGCAGTCAATTTTGCCGATTTTAGAAATGCCGGATTGTGAGTGCTAGTTATTTAGTGTAGTGCGCCCATATGGGATCCTGTTACTAAGGGGTATAATCACTCTGATAGTGTATAACGATTAGTACAGATATTGTTATTTACTTCTCATTATTCTCAGCATGTAGTTTTCCCTTATTAAGGGATTAGAAATATGAAATTTGAGTTAAAATATATATTCAAAAAGGTGTTTGCTAGCAGATTTTTTTTTTTTTAAAGTTTGGGCCCTCATTAGATGAGGATTAATTTATATCTGATTTACTTTTTTTGTAGAGAATTAATAATATTTACAATGAAAGGCAGTTTTAGTTATTTGCATCACATAAATCCTCTTCTCAATGTTAAATTTTACAAGATATGGTATTACTTTGCTAGACAAGGACAAAATTATTGTTAAAATTTTCTCCTGTGTACAATGTGATTAATTCGGTGGACATTGTTTTTATATAACAGGCATTGGCGCCCTCGTTCGAATGGGATGAAATCAGGCAATATGAGACAGACGAGGAAGGAATGGCGTTCTGCTTTGAATATGCCAAAGTTGGAAAGAAGCCCAAGTGGGTCAAAATATTTACCAAATTTGTAAGTGTTAACTGATAAACGTATTTTCATACTACACCCCTTTTTGTTAACGCAGTACACGGAGATATGTGTATGTAATTGGGTGCTGTGTTTGGTTCCGTGTGATAAATACCCAACCATAGATGTCTTCTGTATTTTGTATGAAACAGGGGGAAACAACTTTTGGTTTGACTTTTCCATTTCACTAACGTCAATTCACTTTTAATCTTCATGGACAAGACTATAACAAATTTTGCAATGATCTTTTCCAAATATGGTGCAATAATAAAATCATGTGATATAAAGAATTCGCAATGACTTCCATTTGCAATGTTGCGAATGAATGTTCAAATACGCATTGATAGAATTCATCAATATTGGTTAAAACTGGTCAACAACACTTATTTTTTATGTCGTATATTTCGGTGATACCCATCATCAGCAGTCTAATTCTGAGTTCCAACTGATCCTCTTCTGAATCTCCCCATAGATGGCGTCCCAGATAACGGTAATTTCCAGAAGAGAATCATAAATTAATGAAAGTTTGCGCCCAACTTATAATTACAACTGCTGCAAGGAATCCGGTACACTACTCCAGACTGTTCTTCAACTTTAGTCTTGTCCTTAGGTGCCACGAGCAGTTTACGCAAAGTTTGGTGTGGTTTGTGGCAAACTGAAACACCATAAGATTTAAACTGATCAATTTATGATTCTCTTCTGGAAATAACGTCATCTAGGACGCCATCTACGCCAGGATTCAGAGGAGGATCAGTTGGAACTCAGAATTAGACCACTGTGGACGGTGATGGCAGAGCTGCCAACTCTCCCGGATTCTGCGGGAGACTCCCGGATTTAGACCCAATCTCCCGACATCCCGCAAAGTAACAAAAATCTCGCGGAAAGTCTCTCTAGCGTAAAAAAAAAAAAAGAAAAAGCGTAACGTATAGAGCCTTCCCGTCCTCTCTGGCAAAATAAAAAAAATAGACTAAGTCATTAAGCCCCTCTATAATTGTGTATATAAAAGTAATAAGTAGCGTAACGTAATAGAAAGTTGTATGATTTACCCTATATTCGCCACGTGTACCGTTTAGTCAATGTCAATGTGTGCGTTTGTTTGTACCTGAAAATGTTTACTCCAGTTCCGATTTTTTGAAAGAAATGTAGGAATTTTACAATTGAAAACTGGTCAAATACTTTTATAAAAATATAATGTAGTTACAGTAATGAAATAAAACGTAAATCTTATAAAATATTGCTCTTATAAAAACTAAAAAAGAAATAAATTGAAGAAAAATCTTATGTGTCTCAACAAACAAACGTGATTTACCGAACTATACGGTGTTTTATTGGCACTGACAAACAATATGGCGAACGAGAGAAATCCAACAAGTGCCGGAGGTGGTGGTAATGCCGCAAAAATATTACCAGAAGTTCTTGGATGCGTATTCAAAGGAATTCCCTTGTATTCGAAAATCCAATAAAGGAGAATATTTCGCATATTGCACAAATTGTAATGCTGATTTCTCGATCAAATTCGGAGGTAAGAATGACGTTGTACGACACATGGACTCACAAAAACATAAAGATGCTATAACAGATGAAATGATAAAATCTAAATTGATATCATCTGCAAAGTCCCCCCTTTCGGAGTGAGCCATCACAATTTTATGCTGTAATTGAAGTATATTATTTATGAATTGAACAACTTCAATGGGTAAGCTGTTATTCAATTACTGTTTATAAATTCTCACATTGAAAAAATTGTAAAATGGTCTAGTTAATCCCAATATGATTAAGTTTTGAAACTGTCATTAATGTTGTATAAACACTTGTAAGAATGCTGTCAAAAGTGTTCTAAGGGTCTCTAAAGTGCTAAATTCTTCGAGCTTCAAGGGGGCGCTTCCCCCTTTGAACCCCCGCCGGGGCGCTGCCCCTGAACCCCGGTGGATATCCCTCATTCCTCATTTCAATGTTGGCAGCTCTGTGATGGGTATCACTGAAATATACGACATAAAAAGTAAATGTTGTTGACCAGTTTTAACCAATATTGATGATTTGCAATGTGTTTTTTTATGTTCATAAGCACCCGCAAGATATTCATCGCAAATAAAATTATCGCAAATGCTTTGCAATGATATTTTCATCGCAAAATCCCAAATTTGCATTGATTTCTCGCTTTTGAGATGAAGTTTGGCGTTTGCGATGGATTTAGACATTAGTGAAATAGGCCCCAGATCTGTGGTGTTTTACCACAATCACTAACATATCTATGGTAAGTGTACTAAGGGCTAAATGGAATTATAAAACCATGGAGCTCAGCAGAGTGCACTTGATAAATTCTACACTTATCTCCTTCAAATGTTTTTATTGATCAGTAATTTCTCAGTTACAATTACTACAGCTCTTGAATATTTATAGGTTAATTCAATCTTTTTATTGGTCAAACAGCAAAGATGCGTTAAAAGTATTTTTGACTACTTTCTCGTGTGTGCGTCAATACTCAAGTACAGTCGCACAGTTATGCATTTACGCGTTGCGCCTGTGTGTTTTACACATAAGCGGGGAAAGTAGTAAGAACTTCCGCATGGTACTACCGTATTGCTCACGGCAAAGTACTGAATTTGTTTTGTCTTTTGTATTTATTTCGTAGTTAAATTTTGACTTTTTTGAGGTGTAGTAAAACTAATACAGCATGTTTTATTTCTTAGAAATATTGCAAAATACTGTCCCTCGGTGTTGGATGATCGAGACTTCCTGGGACAGTATTTTGAGATACTTCCCCTCAAACCATGTTGTATTTGTAAACTATTCCATCTTTTTCTGTGTCCTCCATGTAGTTTGAATACATGCAAGAATGTTTTGAGAGAGTCGAGAAGGAGATTGAATGGACCAAAAAGAATGAAAACCATAACGACAACCAACAGGTGCAGGAAAATGAGGAGGAGGAGGAGGAGGAAGAAGAGGAAGATGAGGAAGAGGAGGAAAGGGCGGAGGCTATCGCAGCACAAAGGCAAAAGGTGAGTACTTAGTACATCTGTTATCAATACTTCTTGATAACGCTGTTGATTTCCGTTTTGACATTCTAAACGTTTAAATTGATTTCACTTGGACCGGTTAAACGTTTAACCCAAAACTTTTATCTACTAAAAAATAGCATGATCATAATAAGGAAAAAAAATCTGACTTGATCTATGTAAACAAACTCAGGGAGTTGGAACGCAAGTGCATATTAAAACCTAACAAGGCAGTCTTTATTGGTTGATAAAACACATTTTACAATGTTTGGTTATAAATTGGAGAACTCAAAATGCACATGGTTTGGTTTCCTTTAAGGATTCAGTCAATCAGGAACCATATTTCTTTCCCTTTGCTTACATTTTCTCATGATATTATGATTTATAATATACATACGTTTTTTCCTTCACAAAATCTCTAAACGTTTAACCGGTTCTCGGATAGTATCGTCAGTGTTACTTCATGATTTTATACGTTTCTGCACCATTATGTACATAAAGGCTAGTGACTATTCTGACAAAATTTCATTGATATAGCTCCATCCCTTCTGGGTAAAGTTGATACCTTCTCGAATTCGTATTGTAAGATCTGTCTTTTTGAGTTTGACAATTGTGATTGTTCTTTGAATTTCCAGGAGGAAGCCAGCCAAAGAGCCAAAGTCAAGAGCAAAGTTTTTAACACACTCAACGACGATGACCTGTGACCCCTGCCAGCGTGACCTCTGACACCTTGAACCGTTGCCGGTGCTTGATACAACTCCAGTCGAAGAAAAAATGAATGTGAAGTCTGAAGGGCCAGCCGACATGTATGATGGCTTTCTGTATATGTGACCCGCCATATTGAAAGGTACCGGAAGGGTCCCAAAATCAATTTGATTTGCTTTTTTGGTCTCATCTGAAAGCTTTAAAGGTTTAAAACTACATTTGGTTATTACATGTTTTGGTTGAGAAGTTCATCCAAATCGATAAAAGTCATTTGGCTGATTCGGAAAACTATAGTGCTGAGAAAATTGAGTTTTAAGTTTTTTGTATTTAGAACTTGAATGGAGAGAGGATTTTTATCTTGCTTTTAATACATTTTTCATATGTTTTGGATGTTGGAACCTGAATAACCCTTACTCTCGCACGCTTAAATACAGTCTAAGTCCAAATACGTCATGAAAAAATGTCGGGTTCCCCCCGGTTCCCCCTAGGATTCGAACCCCCGACCCCCGCTATCCCGTTCCAATGTCCAGCTATGCCTAGCCACCGAGCGCGGCCTGTCCGGGCAGCAATTTCCTGATCATCTATATCCGCCATCTGTGACGTATTGGGACTTACGCGAATTCTTGATTTCTTACTGTAGTACTTTGTAGTACGTAGGAGAGTAAGGGTTAATAAGATAGAATACACTTCATAGGTAACGTTTCTGATGAAATTAGAAATTTGACCTTGGACGTGATTTTTAACTATGCTCATCTTCATTAACCCGTATCTTGTAATTTTCAATGCCGACCTTAAGGTAGCTTTCGATATGGCGAGTCACATTTTTGTATTGTATTGATTTTTATTTGGACTAAATTGCTGCATGCAACATGTACCCGATGTATTAAATAGTTTTTATATTATTTACTGGAACTAATGGGTTACCAAAGGTATTAAATATTTTGGTATTGTTTGTAATTCTAAGGCATGTCATGTAAAATCTAGTCCAATTTATACTGCAATTTACCTTTCACAAGGCAGTATCTTTTTTGCCCGGGTGAGGGGTACTCATATAGAGTCCATTATCCCATTCAGGGATGCCAGTTTTCAGGCCAGGGCCTGAATTCAGACCCGTCTGTTGTCAACATTTACGCTGTTTTATTCATTTTCAGCCTATTTTTGGACATTTTTTAGGCCTTTCCTTCACTTCTTCATTCCTTTGAACAGGGGGGGGGCACTCAGATTTTGAGCTGTACACAACCGCATTCAAACTTTTTTCAGACCCACCCTAAGCAAGTTTTGGTCGATTCTCAAAATCATGCCCTAAACAAGTTTTCGCGATCTTTTTTTTTTTAAGTACCCTTAACAAGTTTTGGACAAAATTACGCCCTAAACAAGTTTTCATTTTAATTGTACCATACATCTGTCAAAGTTAAAGAAAGTGAGCGGAAAATAAAGAAATCCCCAAATCTGATCGGGATTTCAAACAGGGGAGTTCACTCTTTAATACAAAGAATGCGGAGAAAGTTGGACATGGAATTTTGAAAAAGACCCTAAACGCATTGGAAACTGTTTTCAAAACACACCCTTTTTTATGAAAATGCTTGATT
>JXSR01S018362.1:9611-35128 GCA_000969725.1 Ophiothrix spiculata
ACAACAGAAAATATGCTGGAAATTCTTATTAATTTCTTTTTTTTTTTTGCTGCCTGTTTTCACCTGTTTCTTGAAAAGTGTTCTGTCGCAAAGACCCTCTTTTCGGAGTGAGTGTTACAGCTCCTGGATGCATTACAAATCAAAGTAAACACATAGAAGACAAAAACCAAGAAAAGCTCTCATGGACAAACCATTTGGAAACAAGATTTACACCTTGAATTGTATCTATAGACCAACAAATGCAATTCCCTCATAATTTAAGGAATTGTTTCCAACCTATCCCAGATGATGCCTTTGCAAATTGAAGTTGATTCATGTGGAATTTCCCCTTGAAAAGTGACATTGAACTTGGGTTCCAAGTGAGGAGTTATGTGCAATAACCAATAATTGCTGCCCAGGCAGTGCCCCTAGGTCAGAGCCTTTGTAGTGGCTTGCTTTGGGTGTCTCATGATCAGGTTTGGGAAACGGATGGTTTCTATTTTGTGAAGATAGGCTACAACCATAGATTTAAAGGGGAGATACAAGGCAATCCGCCATTTTTATTCTGGCATGGAGACAAAATTGGGGGTATTCGGGTATTGCCGATGATGCATCGCACCTTGTCATAATGCGCGAATATTGAAGCACGCACAGGTTGGCGTATCATTCGCTTCAAGTATTATTTCCGCAGGTTGTCTCTACGCGTAACTAAGTCTCGGCACTCGGAGTTGATTTTGCCGCGAACCGAGTTGGACCCGAATACCCCCAATTTGAGCTCCATAGCTGACGACGCCATTACACGGGCCGGTATACAAAACCTGGTATCTCCCCCTCTGTATCTATGGCTAGAACAGAAAAAAAGTTAAGAAATTTATTAGACTTAACATAGCAAAGTCATTCCAAATAGGCATTTTTGTCTTGTTGATTTTCTATTGTAATTTTTTTTGTAAATATCCCCAGCTGCAATAATCACATATCTTGTCAGCTGATCACAGGTTAACTGGAAATTTAAAGCTTAAATGCTTTTGCCCAGTATACATACATTACATTGTATTGAGCATTTCTAGCCAGTAGATAATGGTTTTTAATCACATATCTTGTCAGCTGATCACAGGTTAACTGGATATTTAAGGCTTAAATGCTTTCGCCCAGTATACATACAATATACATTACATTGTATTCAGCATTTCTAGCTAGTAGATAACGGTTTAACACCTGAAATAATCACATATCCTGTCAGCTGATCACAGATTAACTGGAAATTTTTAAATGCGAAAGCATTTCAAACCTTAAAAGGCTTGAAATGCTTTCACCCACTGTGTCCTAACTCTGCAGTAATTGTTTGGTAATTTTCCATACTTTAAGTGCTCTTTACAACATTACATACCTTTCACACTCGCAATTAAAGAATTAAAAATTATGTTTTTTTTTAAATTATTTAGCCAAATCCACATCAGCATTTGTGGATTTTCTTCAGGTTTATTATTCCTCTCATCCCGAAAAGCATACTTTTTAAAGGGGCATTGGACAAGTTCAGCATCATCCCCCAACTTTTCCCAAAACATTTTGAGATTTTTGCATTTTTTAAGTATTAATTAGTAGTAATAATGACAGCATGCCAAGTTTCATTGTCAAATTCAAGCCATATATATATATATATCAAAATATTTAGATACTCTCTTATTTTTAATTATCGTTGTCGACAACGATAAATACTGCCCTCTATAGTTGAACTTCGAGAGTTGGCCTTTTCAGGAGATCTAATGAAAATTTCAAATTTCTTTTGATTTTTCTGCAATCTATGATGTGAAAGGAATGTTTGACAAACAAATCTTTGACTCTTTCTCATTGTATAACATCAATAAATATGTTTAGAGAATAGCCTCATACCCAAAATCAACAAATAAAATGAAATTAAAATATTTGACTTTTTTGAAGGTTTTGATCAAAATTTTCCCAATATCTGATAATTGACTGTTATTTTCTAACATAGGAAATGTAAATCATCCACAAACAAAATTTCATAATTTTGTCCAATGCCCCTTTAATATATTTCTATTCTATAGAATTCTATTAATGTAATTGTGTCTTGTTATAATTATTGCAATACTTCTTTGTGTTTAGTATGCAGGTTTCAGCACAGTGGACGAAAGCAATAAATTCTATAGAGAGAACATCAAGGCTGGACAACAGGGTCTCAGTGTGGCCTTTGATCTGGCTACTCACAGGGGGTGAGTATTATGCTGATAACATGATATTATTCATCTGGGTACTCCAAATACAATGGACATGTATACAGTTCAAAAACAAGGGGGGTACCTTATCCCGTGATCTTTTGCCAAGATCTAGCTGCTTTTGATTAAACCTTCCCTTTGTCCATATTTGAGTTTTGAGAATTTGGACCAGGCACTGTATGGTTTATCCAGAGTCTGTCGATATGCATCGCACGAGGTCCATCAACGCACAGTCTTGTACACGCGCTATTTGCTTATTGCACGGTTTGCCATTTGCGGGGAGAGCCTCAATTTGACAGTCAATTAAACTAGTAAGTTACATAACGATGTATTCACTTTATAAAAGGTAATTGGTATTAGAAAGAGGGAATCAAACTGTTAATCATTATATTTCCCATTCATCTCGCAAGCCAGGTCGAGGCGCTCTCTAAAATGGCGAAAACGTGCAATAGGCTAATTCTTTGTGCATGGCGTGTGTAAAGAGTGCGCGTCGATGGGCATCGATCCATGCATATCGACAAGACTCTGAATAAACCATCAGTCTGTTGGAACCATTGGAAATAAGTTTGTAAGAGTAGCTGGACTGTATATACGTATGAGCCAATCCTGGAATATTGATAGTCTTGGTGCTCATTCAAATTTGCTTTTGATATGTTCTTCCAGGTTTATTTAGAGTTTTTGAAAAATTTTATGTTTCATTAATATTTATGATTTCATTTTTCTACTGCATACGCTGAATGAATAACAAAAAAA
Source organism: Ophiothrix spiculata (assembly GCA_000969725.1). Lineage (NCBI taxonomy): Eukaryota > Metazoa > Echinodermata > Ophiuroidea > Amphilepidida > Ophiotrichidae > Ophiothrix > Ophiothrix spiculata. Next base: position 12,578 of record JXSR01S018362.1, read on the forward strand.
CAAAACAAAACAAAAAAATAATCTCAGTCATTTAGGTCCGTATGCACAAAACTGGTGTACAGTTAGTCCCGGACTAAGTGAAATTTGATTTCTTAAAAATTACACTTTTTTTAGAATCTGTAATAATTCCATGTTCTTGCTTAAATATTTATGAAGAAATTTCTACAATTTGATAATTTCTCTATTTTGGAACATTGGTATATTTTGCCAGAAGAATAATTTCTGTAAACGAACTTGGTTGTGGTACCTGGTACAGACACACTGGTGATTGTACTATATGTATGCTGGTTATGACATGCCACAAGCTTATTTCTTCATTTCAATATTTTGTTTATGAGCTGATATTATTTTGTTATCAACCAGGTATGACTCTGACAACCCCAGGGTGCATGGTGATGTAGGCATGGCTGGCGTGGCTATAGATAGTGTGGAGGACACAAATGTGAGTAATGTACCTGGATGATTAGGGACGGCTTCAAAACACAACCGGCGGTTGCCTGCTAGTTCTGGGCGGTTTTGAATAAACAATAGCCAACCGCCCAGAACCCGCAGACATCCGCCGGTTGAGTTTTGACGCCGCCACTTAGTGCAAATAGGACATAGAGCCTGTTTGCTCTTAAGTATTTAATTGCACTGAAATTTGATTTTAAAAAGCAATTTAAGATCTTTCAAGGTTTAACAGTAACTCAAATCACCCAATAAATTGCTTGTTATTTTTGAGGATTTTGACTAATTTTTTGAATTTCATGCCAAATAAGGTCAAAAAATGACTTTTGACCTTATTTGGCATGAAAATAAAAAAATTAGCCAAAATCTTAAAAATAAAAATGATGCAACATCTGAGTGGGTGTTTTAAATTAAAATTCCCATTCATTTTTTTTAAATTGTTATTTTTAGCCAAAAAATGTGTTTTTTGTGATTTTCTCTAAAAATGTGATTTTTGGTCAAAAATCATATCACCATCATGTTTCTTGTGAAAATTTCTTTCTGGTAATACTTTTATTAACTTTAAGCACTTTGTTAAAAAGTTATGGTACAAAATAAACTTGCAAAAACGTGAAATCGAGTTACGTACTTTCAATGTCCAGATTAATTAGGGCTAGCAACCCTAAAGCGCTTGGTGATATAGAATACATGCATGATTAATAATCAGTACACGTGACACAGTCAAGGGAAATAAGCCGCATATATCACTCAGCAATTAGCAATAATGCGATTTTATCACTAGCAATTGTGCCTGAAAATACTACATTTTGATTCAAACCCCAACATTATTTTTTATATGGTTCAAGAGATATGATTTTATAATTTAAATTTTCGGATTGGCTTGTGTCAGCAGCATGGAATGACCAGGGTTCAAAGGGTTAAAGTAGATAAGATCATGGTGTTGATGTTTGTGCTAGCTTGTTTAAATGGCACTGGAATTGCACTTTTCTCAACAGAAATTATTTGAAGGCATTCCGTTAGATAAGATGTCCGTTTCTATGACAATGAATGGAGCAGTGTTGCCGTGTATGGCTATGTATATAGTTGCCGCTGAAGAACAGGCAAGTAATGTGACACCCAATTAGTTTGTTTAACTCGATTGTATTATTATTGAAATCATCAAATTTCCTACAAATCAAAAATGCACTGCACGTATCTTGGTTGGTTGTTTGACACAGCGATAAGGTGCTGGAGCACAATTAGGCCACTACATTGTGCAGCCGACCGCAACCGGGCCACAGCCTTATTTTTTCAAGATGGCGACCGTAGGCTTGATTATGCACCTATAAATAATTTTAAAACATGTAATTAATATTTTACAATAATTGTGAGGTGAACAAACAAACCTACGGTCGCCATTTTAGAAAATTAAGGCTGTGGCCAGGTTGCAACCGGCCGCACAAATTGCGCCCAGCCGCACAAAGTTGTGGCCCAATTGTGCTCCAACGCCTAAGTCTTTGGTACTACGTGAGGTGATAAGCTTGTTTACTCCATGCATTTGATGCGTTCAGTATTTCATGACTTGTAGGAAATTTAATGACTTCAATAATAAACTACGCACAAAAAATAACTTACCCCCTGAAAATGACACCGTAATTTTTTAAACCAACATATTAATTTTATATCAGCTATGGAGCCAAAATCTGGTGATAATTCTGCATATTTAGATACCCCATTCACAACAATTGACCGACTATTACTAACGTTGTGTTCATCTGAAGACATAAATGACAGGATTCAGAAATGGCACTAAATGGAATCAACCAATTGTATAGACACAGAGTCACTTAAATGAGTATAAGCCAATGGAAAAGTTGCAGGCATGTCCATGTGAAGATTTAACATGTTGAAAGGATGAAGAATAGAGCTTAGAGATAATAGAGTGGTTATCGGTACATATCACCACATGAAAGTATAGCATACACCGTTTTTTTGTTTTTTTATTACACTTAAGAGGAGTGATCCTCACGGGTATACCCAACAGTGATAAACACTCTACAAGGGGTACCCCTACAATGACCAGAACGGGGTTGGGAACAATCAGGGGTAGAATACCCTACTCTTTACGATACTGACTGCGATTACATGTACAGGTATGACTCTTCTGTACATGGGACCGACGGCTTTACGTCCCCTCCGAAGGACGACAATCTCTCATGAAATATTCACCCAACTCTATATACTTCATGTAAGGGGCGGAGAAGATCGAATATCTGACCCAATGCTCCCACCAAGTCAGACAAACATCTTAGCAAAGATTCCGAGATTCCATTCCGGCAAGGCAACCCTCACCGGGAATCGAACCCGGGCCCAATGCGTGCAAGGCGAGATTGCTAACCACTACACTACGCCGCCCACCGTTGTCAGGGGATGTGCGTGAACCAGTTACTGGGGAAGTTAAATAACCACTACGATACTGAATCTGTGTCTATACAATTGGCTGATTCCATTTAGTGCCATTTCTGAATCCGGTCTTTTATGTCTTCAAATGGACACAACTTCAGTAATAGTCGGTCAATTGTTGTGAATGGGGTATCTAAATATGCAGAATTATCACCAGGTTTTGGCTCCATAGCTGATATAAAATTATTATGCAGCTTTGAAAAATTATGTTGTCATCTTCAGGGGGGTAAGCTATTTTTTGTAGTTTAGTTTAGATTGGGGGGTATATAATGTGTAACCCAATTAGCTTGGATTGAAGGGTAATTGTTTAATTCGAATGAATTAGTTTAGATTGGGGGCGTCAATAATGTACAACCCGATTTAATTTGCCTGGATTCGAGGGATTTGATTGTTCATTCTTGTTCTTGTTGCTAACTTGCCACTCAGTATATATGGTTCAAAATTCTGGTTGCCTGGGACAACCAAATCTAGCGCCGGACAACCAAAATTAATGCTGCGGTTGTCCGGCGGACAGCCATAATTTTTCAAAGTCAAAACTCACTTCTTAGCATATTTATTCCAAACATAGAACCCCCGATAAATACTGAAATTTTGGAGCATTTATCCTCAATTTCCTGATCGCCGTAAGGTTCCGACTAGACAAACTAAACTGCAGTGCAGCGTTTAATCAGCGCGATTTAGCACTCTGTGCATAAAGCAATGCCTCGACCCCTCGGAAGTTGAACATGTGCAAAGTTATATTGGAAAGCAATAGCCTCTACCTTTGCTGCTCATTCTCCAATTGTTTGTCCATCGACGGCGGTGAGGGTATGATTGGCAAAAGTCTGGGTATGAGACTCGGTTTGCCTTTCTTAAATCAATTTAATTGAGTTATTTTGCGATATTTTGATGACCTGCTATAGAGCAGACAATGCTGCGCACTGTATGCAGTTATGTCTTCCACAATTTCCTGAAAAAATCGTTTTGAATTACGGACAACCAAATTTCTGACGTACAACCAAAAATTACAACCTGGTTGTCCGTGGGACAACCATGTTTTTTTCCTTAATTCGGACACTGTATGGTAATACCAAGACACCATCAGAGCTTAAAATTATATACTTTGTAAACTTTAATTCTTTTATATTTATAAAAAAAGCAAACTTTCTGAATATGTTTAATAATACAATTGATTGAATTTCATGAAAATGTGACAGCGGTCATCTAAGGCTATTTTTGACAATACAAAGAATTTTCAACCTGTTTAACATCGAATAATGTAATTTAAAATCAAATTTTGATGACATCTGTCATGAAATGATGATTTGATTAATTATTTCTTTAAATATATTGATTTTTTTCAGGGTGTTAAACAAGAGTTACTGACAGGAACAATTCAAAATGACATCCTGAAGGAGTTTATGGTTCGCAATACGTACATCTATCCACCAGAGCCGTCCATGAAAATCATTGGAGACATCTTTGAATACACTTCAAAAGTGAGTCTGCTTTTTCCACTGAAGAATAATTTCAAATGGCGTTTATCCGATTTTCATCATTTTTTGACAGAGTCTATATTGTATAATTATCGAAATAACTACCGGAATTGCATTCATTGCATTTGAATATTTTGAAGAAATGCAAATATTTGTATAAAAAGAGCTGTAGCAATTAAGGTCCTAGTCAGAATTCAGACTGCAATTATAGCTGGACCTGTAAATTAATCCTATAGCTATAATTGTAGTATCAAATACCCCAGTTTGAGCCCAGCCAGGACCAAAATTGAGCATGCAGGAAAAAAATGAGAACTTTTTGTGTGTTTTAATTGGTACGACATATAAGTATTTACCTTAAGATATCTGTGCTGAGATTGGCACGGTCACAAGTTAAATTTGGAAACTTGTGTTGAGACCATGTGGAATTACAAAAGTAGACAGATCACCTGCATGCTTTAACACTCAATTTTTTTTTGAACCTTGGTTTTATTTAGTATGGAACCAAACCAAATTCATAATTTTTCTGTGTTTTATAATATGCATGACTTTTTAATATGCAAAGAAGGTGAACACTGAGCAGTAATGAACCAATTAGCACTCATATAGGACGAATGCACAACAATTCCTGCATTGTTTTGCTTCCCAATAAAAATAAAAGCATTTTTAGAATACACAACACAAATCTATACCACTTTGAGTCCACTGAATTATGACATGCATAAAGGTTACCTGACCTGTGCAACCAACTTCTGCAGTGCATAGAAGTGTATAGAGTTAAAGCAGTATTTTTGTGTGTTGAAATTTTTCACTTACCTGTTATTGACTGGTATTAAGTTAATTATATTCCAAATGAGGCTTTACAATAATGTATGAATCTCAAATGATATTAAAAGTAAACTTTAAAAAACTATTTTCAAATTAAACACTGTTTCTAGTCAAAAGTCAACAAATATTTCAATATGTAACACCAAAACCCCATTGGTTTGCATTGGGACTGGAAACACTGCATAATTCTTGGGTAACCTTTATGCTTGTCATTTTTGGGTGTTGCTTTGGTGAAAATTACTTTTGTGTTTAATGTGTTTGATACAGCTGAATTCTAGACTTTGGTGTCAAATATGCCCAACCTTTGCATATAACCTTTAAGTACTGAAATTGTCTATATTTTCTCTTTCCCATGCTTATTTTTAAGAACATGCCAAAGTTCAATTCAATCTCTATATCTGGGTATCACATGCAAGAAGCAGGGGCTGATGCTGTGTTAGAGATGGCCTTCACTATTGCTGATGGTATTGAGTACTGCAGGACAGGTTAGTGTCAGCATAATGTTCTGCGTTAGAGTTAGATTTACTTTATGTTAGAGATGGCCTTTACTGTACTATAATTTGCTGATGGTATTGAAAGTATACAGTACTAATTACGCAACATAGACTTTATATACAAAATATTGGGTTTATCAGGAGCTGTAATTCAAAACCAAGCATGGGGAGCACCCTATTTTGGGGCTTATTTTTCAGCAAAACGTTTTCTATAACATATCAAAAAACAAGGAACACTTTCATGGTAACCTTTTTCAATAGAATTCTGATGAGATCATGTCATTTTTGCAATGTAATAACTGGCTCTTAACCCCGCATCGACATTGGATCTTCATGTGCCAATAAAACATGCAGAAATCATAAATTTCACAAATTTCAAGCTAAAAATGTGTAGAATAGACTTGTTGCATTCTGAAAATGCCAAATTTGATAATAAAAAATGCATTTACAGTACCAAAAATCAGATACAAAGAAGAAAACAAGGAACTATTTCTGTGATAAACTTTGGCTGGAAGTTGCTTTTCCCAACTGAATAAGTGGTGTGTACCCTTGAGTACTGCTGGACAGGTGAGTGTGCATAACGTTATTTTTGTGTACATATATGTAGTACCAGAAAAAAAATCTTATTTTTAATGTATTTTAGGTCTCAAAGCTGGTATGGACATTGATGAATTTGCGCCTAGACTTTCCTTTTTCTGGGGTGTTGGTATGAATTTCTACATGGAGATTGCAAAAATGAGAGCTGCAAGGAGACTATGGGCTCATCTGATGAAGGACAAATTTCAACCAAAGAATCCCAAGTCGACAATGCTGAGATGCCATAGTCAGACATCAGGATGGTCACTTACTGAGCAGGTAGAACATACACTCCCGCTAGAAAGTTTTTCCGCACAAAAACTTTATTCAGCCATATCTCAAATGGCGTTTATCCGATTTTCATCATTTTTTGACAGAGTCTATATTGTATAATTATCGAAATAACTACCGGAATTGCATTCATTGCATTTGAAAAATATGGCATGTAATGCACATTACTACTTTTGTCTGCACATAAAAAATGAGTTTATATACATTTCTGCGCATTTGTTTTAAAACCTGAAAATATTCTATATGGTTACAACAGGGTTACAAGGTAATAATGTCACGAAAACTTGATAAGTTACATATTAATGAGATTTGTACTTGTGGTGTACTTGTGTATTGCGCATGAAATCTGCCATTTCTATGGCAATGGAAGATAAAATATTTAAAAAAACATTGATTTATTCATACCTGTACTGAATAAGATAAGTTACCTATTATACTAGTATGAATCTTTGATGATTTTAGGTCGTTTAATTATATTAAGAAATGAGGTTTCTGAATGTTTTTAATTATGTGGAAATACTTTTGAGCGGAAGTGTATGTGACCATCTACTACAAACCTCAAAGGTCAAATTTGTTTTTAATATTGTAGTTGTAAAAAGAATATATCTTCAGCCTTAAAATGACATTTGTTTCAAATTCATACGACCCCCTGAAGTAGATTTATGATTCCCCAAAACATGACATGTTAGAATACCTAAAACCGAGAAAATGTAGGTTTAAGTTTGCAGCGTATATGAACATTTTTAATGCAAACCAAATATAGAAAATGATCTACTTATGATAATTTTTACTTAATATGCAAAAAAACCCACCCCACACACAACCATCCAACCAAACAAACAAACAAAATTCAGTGAATGTTATAATAATCAGGATAAAGCACAAGGTATTAGATTCTTTCAGATGGATCTGGTTGATAAGAAAACTGATGTCAAATTTGAGCTGTGTGATACATGTGTTGGCTGTTTAAAGTATAGTACTCTGCCAGATGAAGTTAAAAATGGATGATACATTTACATTTTAGCTATTTTCAATAGGGGAAAATGCATTGCACCAACAATTTAAAAATGGACACCTTGATCATTTTCAGGTGACCTAATCTGAGCAATTATTTATTTAAAAAGTGATGAAGATTAACCTTGTTGGTTTTTTCTCCTTTTTTTTCTTCTACATTTCTTGATAATGTTTTCTTACAAATTGTGAGTCTTATTTGTCATGATTTCATCTGTTGATGTGTCAGTATTTCACAGTATGATGGAAGTTAATACTCAGTGGTAAGAAAATGTGAAATTTAATGATTCAAAAATTGAAAATAAAGTGTTCATATCAGTTTTGTAGGCCAACTTGACACACTGTAACTTGACCATCCATTCTAGGGATTTTACACTATATGGTAGTAAGATGACCCTGGTATTGTTTGTTTTGTTTTTTAAGGATCCATTCAACAATGTGATCCGTACAACCATAGAAGCAATGGCAGCTGTATTTGGTGGTACCCAGTCTCTTCATACTAACTCTTTTGATGAAGCCTTAGGTCTGCCAACTGTCAAGAGTGCCAGAATAGCCAGGAACACACAGATTATCCTCCAGGAAGAGAGCGGAATTCCAAAGGTAATGACAGCAGAGAAATAAAAGCAATGCTATAAGATCTTACCAACACCCTATCATCCATGACTCTTGATTTTGTTCACTGATTGGGTATGTAGATATTGATAAGCTCCAAATGATTTGATTTAAAGTTGCATACTATTCCAGTGATTGTGATTTGTTGAATTAAATGTGGGATCCCGAGTTTAATTCATTATAAAGTATCAAAAAGTGTAAATGTGCATTTGGTGCATTTGCTTCTGGACAAAACAAGTTCACAGAACAAAAATGAATATGGATGCCTTTAAGGTACTCATAATTCAAACTTTTTTTTGAAGCAAATCTTATAATATTGCTTTAAGACAAATAATTCAAGTTATTATCAACATCCCCTCAAGATGTTTTGCTTTTGTTTAAATTTTAAGGTGCATTGTGCAAAATATCAGAATTTTTATAAAAGTAAATTGTATAGTTTTTCATTTTCATCATTGACTAAAAACAGGCCATCCTTTTTATCTACTCTGTTGCTATTGCACTGTGAATCCAGAGGATGATATGCTTTCATTTTTTACATATGCATGTTCATTCTCTTCCTCAGTTCAAAAAACATCTTAAAACTCACCTTTTTTGTCAGGCTTTTCCGGATTCACAGATGTAACTTGTTTGTTTTCTTTGTTCGTGCGCATTGAGATCGTTTGATGGGTGTACGCCTTATAAGAACCCTCCATTATTATTATTATTATTATTATGTTTAATTTATTTAAGATATTTTGAAGTTATGCTTGTTTTTGGCATATGTGAAAGAGATACTTTTATTTAAAGTATGTTTTGTCTATGTGTTATGTCTGTGTATTTGTAATGTTTCAGGTAGCAGACCCTTGGGGAGGTTCCCACATGATGGAATGTCTGACTGATGAAATGTATGAAGCAGCCAGGAAAGTGGTAGAAGAGGTAGGTATCTGTGTTATGTCTATGTAATGTTTCAGGTAGCAGACCCATGGGGAGGTTCTCACTTGATGGAATGTCTGACTGATGAAATGTATGAAGCAGCCAGGAAAGTGGTAGAGAAGGTAGGTATCTGTGTTATGTCTATGTAATCCTTCAGGTAGCAGACCCATGGGGAGGTTCTCACATGATGGAATGTCTGACTGATGAAATGTATGAAGCAGCCAGGAAAGTGGTACAGGAGGCAGGTATCTGTGTTTTGTCTATGTAATGTTTCAGGTAGCAGACCCATGGGGAGGTTCCCACATGATGGAATGTCTGATTGATGAAATGTATGAAGCAGCCAGGAAAGTGGTAGAGGAGGTAGGTATCTGTGTTATGTCTATGTAATGTTTCATGTAGCAGACCCATGGGGAGGTTCTCACATGATGGAATGTCTGACTGATGAAATGTATGAAGCAGCCAGGAAAGTGGTAGAGGAGGTAGGTATCTGTGTTATGTCTATGTAATGTTTCAGGTAGCAGACCCATGGGGAGGTTCCCACATGATGGAATGTCTGACTGATGGAATGTATGAAGCAGCCAGGAAAGTGGTACAGGAGGTTTATTTTTATTCAGTGCAGGAATTTTACACAGCTATAGGTTATATAAATAAAGTTGAAACTGGTTAATTGGGATACCTTAGTTATCACAAAAACGCTTGTAATTCTTGTGTTCTTTATGATCATAATTATTGGGAAATTTGTCAAATTTTGCCCAAAATAATCCTTTTTATTGTCTCGCCTGAAAAATTTTCAGTAAGAGACATACCATTCCTTAAAACTGTCCGCCGTCCACATTTCTTGTCCGGAGCAAATCTCTGAAACCGTATGCCCTATGTAGATGATATTTGGTGAGTGGGAAGGGTTGAAGCTGAACTGGCGCTGCGTACAATTTGAACACAAACTATGCATATAAAGTACCTAATTTGCATAATTTATGCGTAACTTTTAATTTTAAGTATATCTCCTAAACCGTAAGGGCTATAGTAATGAAACATGGTGACATGAAGGGGTTCGGGATTAGCACACGCGACGCGCCTTTTTGGGGGGTGCGGTGAAGGTCATTCAAGGTCAAAAGGTCATTTGAGGTCAAATTTTTAAAATTGTTCAAAAAGTTGACCTGAGGTCATCCGAGGTCATTTTGAGGTCAAGCTCATAACTCATTAACCCCTGACCCTACTTGGATTAAACTTAGACCATAGAAAGTACTTGACCCAACGTCACTCTCCAACCTTATCCTACTCCACCCCACAACTGAATGATAATTACGTAGGCGGTCGATACGCAGGCGAGACTACTGGTTCGCGAACCATCTTGTCAGAAGGAATGTGAAGAAACAGTTCCTTTAAAGGGACTGACCTAGATTCTTCCCACTATTTTTTACCTATATATTTTTTTTACTTGAATCGATAGAACATGTTTATAGTTATATAACCTACAAGTAGTTTTTCCATGATTTTGAGGAATATTTGGAGAAAATTACAATTCTTTACATACTTTAATATTTTATGCCAGTGCGAAAAGTGGTGTGAAACTGTGTTTCTAGTTTGAAAACTTAAAAAGATCTTGTTTCTACACATGTGATGGCCAATCAAATTATTTCCTCTCATTTTTTTGTTTCTCTTTTAATATGTATTAAATTATCTCCAGGAGCTTGTTTGATCTTTAATCTGGTAAATCCATCTGAGGTACAAATTTAGGATTAAGAAAACACAGGATAGTCACACCACCATCAAAGAATGATACATTGCAAATTAATTCTCTCTCAATTTGAGCCATTTGTGTGTAAACTTTTGCACTTTTTTTTTATTTTACTTATACTTTAAGCTTTATTTAGAGAATTTCCATAAGTTTTTAACTCTAGGTGGAATCTAGGCTAGTTCCTTTAATATGTCATTTATCCAAAAGTACTTCGGATTTCATATTTTACATAATTATATAGATCTAAAGAACTCAACTGGAATTGCATTCACGGCATTTGAAAATATGGCGTGCTAAACATACTGTTCATTCTTCCGCAAATTCAAAAACGGAGTTTAAATACATAACTGTGCATTTATTGAACTATTATTATGTCTCTTCTTGTATACAGCAAAACCACATTTTTGAACAGTTTTCAACATGATATCTTGTTTATCTTTTCTTTTGCTGTTTAGGTTGAAGAGATGGGTGGAATGGCCAAAGCTGTAGCAGAAGGCTACCCAAAACTAAAAATAGAAGAATGTGCCGCCAAAAGGCAGGCCAGGATTGATTCAGAACAAGGTATGTTGAATACTGTATAGGCCTAAGTGGTATTTTTTGTGCTACATTTATTTCCGGGCTTTTCTCGCAAAATGTTGTTAGCATGAAAATAAATGTATGCCCAAATTAATGAGTATATGTTGCAAAGGAAATTCCATACTCGGTCAATGTGCACTTGCGTGGAAATAAAAACTGCAAAATGGTCCAAAATTAGACGTGCACGAAAATTACTTAGCGCAAAAATATTGGCGTTTACAGTAATGTAGAAGTAAAATAGGTTAGGGAACGAATTGCAGTTTCGAAGGTTGGAGCACCATCATTTTACAATGTTGGGAAGGTAACAGACTTGTGGGGATTTGTCAATTAGGTCGAGAGGAGCACACCCCACAAGGGCAAGTGTCTTGCTGAAGAACTTTACATATACGCATGTCTCCCACCAGATTTTAGCAAACAACAAGTAATGCCCTAATATATTGCAATATAGGCCAAACAATAATTTATTGGACAATTTAAACAAATATCCATGGTACAGGTTGCATTTACAAACAATGGGGCCCTGCACTCTGGATTTCTGTTTAAACTGTCCAATAAATTATTTTTTGCCTATAGAGCACACATGTCCCTGTGCAATTGTAGCATTGATCTGCACATGTGGGTAAAGCTATTCTCTAAGATTTTGAAAATTCTACTAGAAAAAATGTCTCTTCTTTATGTAAATTTACAACTACCCTGACCACTCCTGGGATTGAGTATTTAATACAAATGCAGGGAATAATCATGATCATTATATGGACAGTATATAGTAAATAGTGAGAATCTCAAGTGTGTACCCCATACCTGTTTAGATCTCGTAGCCATGAGGAGTTATTGGTTATTGTGGCATATGCAGGAGAACTACAAACTTAAACTGCATCTCCTTGTTTACTGTTGCAAGATCTAGATCTAGATATACTCTATCTTAGTTTCAGTGTCCCAAGTATTGCTAATAATTATTTTTTGTAATGTAGATCCACTTTGTGGCATCTCAATATACTTAGGTATTATATAGAGGGGAGCGTGGCAGAGCGGTTAGAGCACGGGTCTCATAGTACAGAGATTGTGGGTTTGAGCCCCGGGCCGGGCGGTTTTCGTCTCCTTGTTTCCTTGGGCAAGAAACTTTACTCTACTTGCTCCGTGGTCATACAGCCACGTAAAGCCGTGGGTCCCCTGTACGAATAGACTCCTTCATGGGGTATGCATGTTACGCAAGTACTTGTATCATTGATTGATTGATTGATTGATTTAAAGGAAAGAATAACATTGTTCACTCTCAAGATTTAAGAATGATTGATTATTTTCTGTTCCATTTTTAGAGGTGATTGTTGGAGTGAATAAATACAAGTTAGCCGAGGAAGAGCATGTAGAGGTACTTTCCATTGACAACACCAAAGTGAGAGAAATGCAGATAGAGAAACTCAATAATATCAGAGCTACTAGAGACAAGGAAGTTGTAAGTCGCAGGGATTTATAAGGCACAATTGAGATGAACAGTATTCAGATGGCAGTAGTTAAGATCTGCCCAAATCAACTTACAATACATGAGATGATGTAACATTAACTTGTTATATAATGAAAATAATGTTTTGCTCGGAAGAAAAGCTTTCAAACGATATAAAATGCCACTGTATTTTGAGAGAACATTAACAATATTAGAGGTATGCTTAGACCAAGAAAGTGATTCATCTAAGATAACACCAAGAAATTAAGTATTGGTAACTCTAGAAACCTTTATACCATTGATACAAATATCAAGTTGATTATCATCATACCTTCTATACTGTGCCTATTTTTGAACATGATGAAATTAGTTTTATCGATGTTAAGTGATAACTTATTGCATTTAAACCATAAAGAAAGATGATCCAGTTCGGTGTTTACAATAGTAATCAGATCAGGAAGATTTGGGTGCGAGACAATGACATTAGTGTCATCTGCCAAAGTTACGAAAGTGAATTTATCAGAAGAAAAGGCAATTTATCGTTTTTAAGAATAATAAAAAGCAGTGGCCCTAACACTGAACCTTGTGGTACACCACATACTACAGAACGAAGCGATGATTTGTGATTGTTGACAACAACAAACTCAGTTCTGTTCTGAAGGTAATTCTTGAACCAATCGAAGGCCTTTGCTCTAATCCCATAGTGGTTTAGCTTAGAAAGAAGAATACTATGGTCAATAGCATCGAAAGTTAAACCAATAGGCAATATCAAGGAGACTTATGGGCCCAAATGGACACAGTTCAGCGGACTAATTGCTGATGAAACATTGCTCAGACTCAGCACCTTTAGGGGACTGCCACAGCCAGTGGTGAGAAAAGGGCATTTTTGCTCCCAGTCACAAGCTTTGCACCCGTTGCCCCCTCCGCACTGACTTTTTAATAATTCATATTGTAAAATGTTTTTCCCAAAGATGTTTTATTTGCCCTTATTTATTCCCCATGGGCCATTCCGTAATTTGGTCAACCACTTTCCAAAATCGTTGAAAATTGAACATCGTTCAAATAACGCCATTTATGTCCCAAATTAAAGGTTATAGCATATACTCAAATGAACTGATATTTAAATTTGCTTTAGAATCAGGTTTTACAAGATAAGGACAAAATGTCAAAAATTGTGTGTTGCGGACGTACATTTTAAAAAATGCTACTTTCAGCCACCCTGTACTACTTTTTCTTGTTTTTTGAAACAAATTAACTATGCAGATATTTTAATTTGATAGAAAATCATTTGATTTGAAACTTTGTCCCTTTCTGAGTCCATGTTCATTATTAAGAAATAATTGATGCAACTTGTTTTGTGGATGTGCATATTGAAATTTTCATACAGTACATTCGCAACGCAAAAAATGTACATCTGTAACGGTCAAACATTGTGAAATTGTAACTCAAACATTTAAGTTCTGATTTTTTCTTTGCTAGTATTCTTTAAGTTTGGTCCTTCTTGCAACCAAAACTGTATTAGTTTCAACTTAAGATCTGCACACTTCATAGCTATTTTGGTTGAAACACAATGGTCTGCAATGGTAGTTTGTCGTGACCTGCCTTGTTAACTAAGAATGAGATTGGAAAGAAATTTTCAGATTTAATACTTCAATCAGATATACTTCAAATACACAAATTTCAAAATCAAAAGACATTATATTTTTGAAGCTCTAGGTCCTCAAAAGTCTATGAAGTGTAAGTCTGGAACTCGCCCCCCCCCCCTTTTTTTTCAAACCTGTCACTGCCAATGGCCACACCTTCACAACAGCAAGTATGTTCGTGCCTTGTTCAAGAACACACCTCTCATGGATTCAAACTATACTGAATATTGATACCCACTGATCGAGATTCAAGAGGTAGACTGCATGCACATTAGGCTGATTTTGAAAAAAATCGAAATTTTGATTATCTATCGGGCTACCCTCTCATTTGGTGCATTATGGGTTAAAAACACCACATGTAAAAAAATTTCACTTTTCATTGATATTTAGGGGGTGCTACCGACCTCTGAACTTTTGCATGTAAAGTCTATGGGCTTTTAGGACTGTTATAAATCTTGGCGATTTTCTCCTGACTGTAGAAGAAAATGTAAAAAATTATGTCCTAATGTTGTAGTTAAAATGTCTATCTTCCTTAAAACATGCATATGTATTGATTTTAAGTTCAATGTAATTCATAAAATTGAAAAAACAAAAAACTCTGGTGAGGGAGTAAACCCTATTAATAGCACAGCCTTTATTTTTTAGACCTAAACTTGTTTAGAATTTGACAAAACACATAGTTTCAAATAGCATGATGAATTAGTAATAGAAAATAAAGTCATTGCAGAAGTCTAACTTGTCTGAAACATAAATTATAGAATAATCATCTCATTACCCCAACTATTACAACAAATTTCAATGAATATTACATAACTGGAACCACAAGTAGTTTATATTTGATTAATGACCCACATGCTTAACACCACTTAACAGGATTTCATCCTTCATTGAATGTTGTCAACAGTTTCAAGTGTTTTGACCCCCAGGTTCAATACAATGTAATGCTCATGTGATACTCTGTGATTTTACTACTGTGATATGATTACCAGGGTGCAACTCGCATTGGACAAGCTATGGCAGAAAATGAATTTTGAACTAGTTGATGATGTTAACAAACAAACCTTGATTCAGTATCATTATTTCATTAATTCAATTCCAAATTCTGATGGCCTCTCAAAAAGTAAGTTCTGTTTCTTGTGCTGCTTTTCAAGTGTTTGACTTTTAAATTTTTATGATGTTTTCTCAGGAGAAAAAAAATATTAAAGTGATTGTGAGTTATGCTCAAGGTGTGTCAAATAAAAAAAAATATCACATCAACAAAGGATAAAAGATTTTCAACAATTAATATACAATAATTGTTTATAATAACAAACAGATTTATTTTATCAAGAGGCCATGGCTGTTGGATCTTTGGCTGCTACCCAAATGATAGCATTTTCAACAAATTGCATTTTTATGTCTATTTGATGACTGCTTCTGACATTTTCCTAGCAAATTGCTTCGATTAGACCCTTATACACAACACATATTGATTTAGTACAATCATTTTAAAAAATGATGAATTTTGAAGGCATTTTAAAACATGTCTTAAAATCCCATTGACTTAACACACAAAAGTTCAAAGGTCGGTAGCACCCCCTAAATAATCATGAAAAGTGGTAAAATTTTGTATGTGGTATTTTTTACCCCTAATGCACTAAATGAGAGGGTAGCCCGATAAAAAATCAAAACTTTAATTTTTTCAAAATCAGCCTAATGCACATGTCTTCTTCTTGCAGAACAAATGCTGAATTTTGATCTGTATTCAATTGTTTTTCTAATTTGTTATGAAGTGTTCTTATATAATAATAATAATAATAATACTTTATTTTTATAGAGCGGAACAACATTTTGCATCGGGGCATGAGATTAGAATTTTCTGATTTCTTTTCTCAGGAAGTAAGGGCTAAGAGTAAATTGTACAATTGTGTTGGGAGTGGCCATCTTTCTCTTTCTCTTTTTCTTGCTATCTTTTCTATTTTCGGCATCTTTTCAAAGATGCATTGGCCAGCATGCATAGATTAGCCATTTATGGCTATCCAGATTGGTACTTTTGTATGAGCTTGGAAGAGACCATGAGTTCATTATGGATTTAATGGCATGTGTCCATCATGGACCAACCAAGGTAAACAAACAAATAAACAATAAACATCAAATGAACTCAAGGCGCTTTACAATAAAAACATTTACAAACATGGTAAAACTTTATATTATATCTTCTAGGCAGAGGCTGCATTGGATGCTATTACAGAGTGTGCTAGGACTGGGGAAGGAAATCTTCTTGATCTAAGTGTCAAGGTAAAGACTATAAGACAAAGGAAAACGTTATTGGACTGTGTAAACAAAAATCCAGGGTAAGGGTTGCATTTACAAACAATGGGGCCTGCACTTTGCATTTTTGTTGAACTTGTCCAATAAATTATTGTTTGTAAAAAAAAAAGTAATGTTTTTCCTTCATGTATAGTATGTCTCAATGTTATTTTTCATTCAAAGTTGAGTCGTACACGCCACTCTTAACGCGCGCATGAATTGCGTGGCAATAAGCGATTGAAATCAACAAATCACGCACTGTCGATACGTGCATAAGTTAGTGCATCGCTATGCAGAACAGCTTAACAACAAGCGTTGGCAATAAAAAAAACCTGTGAACGAGGAAAAACAACCTTGAGCCAAACTTTACGGCTGTAACATTTAGTACTGATGGATTTCCTTATTAACTATTTGGACCTGAAATGCTAATATTTGGGTATTTCATTAAATGTTTAGACATTTAGCTTGTGGAATCTGTTTTTGGTGCTATTTTGCAGTCTGGAAGAGGAATGTTCTACTGATTAACAACAATGCCTATAATCATTAGCTATCCCTTAAACAAGCCACTTTTGTTGTGTCAAATAATTTTCGGACATGAAAATTCAGAGCCTTGCATCACAGTATTGCGTGTGCAATTTACGCAAATACGCAAAGCATTCCATGCGCGCCCAATGTCGCAGTAAATTGTTATTACTGATTGGAAACGGTGTGCATACTTCCCGATGTCCTGTACTTGTCACAGCTTATGGATACGCATTGGCTGCATTCAAATTGTCAGTTTGTGTCCGAAATTTATTTGAAACTAAAAATAATAACTTGTAATGGTGTGTTCAGATCGAGTCAAGCGGTTTTATCACTGCAACATCACTCGATACACATGCTACGAGAAATGCATTTAAAAATGTTCCTACAAAGAATAGTAAGCTGTTCCCTAATGTTTGATTTGGGACTATTGTTTGTGGGTTTAATTTATGAACGCGTAGGCAGTAGCATTCACGCAGTAATTTCCCACACGAGTATGCATTTTCAAGGTGGTAATGGTCCGCATCTATACGCTCACGAGGTTGAGTATGCGCTCATGAATCCTGTGAACACTATCAAAAGTTAGTACTCCTTAATTTATTTTGCCACAGTGCCTGGAATATTGACAATAATCTATAACTGAAAAACTAAAGAGTCAACTAAAGCTTTGTGGGAGTAAATGCAGTGAATGGCAAGGAAGTATGGAGAAACGTTTATCAAATTATCACCTGTTGTTTAGAAGCAGTAATCCATATTAGAGCATCATCCATATAGGCAAGTGTGGACATCCGGATCTCTTGTTTACATCCAGGGCCTTTGCCCGATATAGAGCGGTGAAAACAATTTGCGACTCTCCATTCAACTCATTGGAGAAAATGATGGCTCTCAGAAATTTTGATTGATTCTTGCAAATTTTCAAGATATTTTTATTCTAAAATAATATGAGATGTGTGAATTCAAACCACAACAACATGAAAAACATCTCATCATTTCCCATATTTCATTCTTGCTAAAAAAGAAAGAATATGAAGGAATGCCTGACTAAAATATTGATTGTTTTCACCGCGCACAAAGTTCAACGCAAGTTATTTTTAGACCACTGTGCTGCGTATGACGTAGGTCCGCTTTCGGCTATATGTTTGTGATACATGGTGCTTATATCAAGTGTCTGTGGCAATAAAAGAAGAATTTCAGATCAGAATGATGATAAGAAATATTTCGAAGATCTCTAGCAAATATATTACTCCAAATATTAATTTCCTTCATACAGGCATCACGAGCTAGATGCACAGTGGGAGAAATCTCGCAAGCCATGGAAAATATATTCAGCAGGCATGTAGCTACAGATAGGATGGTTAGTGGGGCCTACAAGACTGAATATGGGGAAGATAAGGAGTTACAGGCATGCATGGAGAGAGTTGAGGTATGTTACCATGAAAAACAATTTGAAACACTTCGTAAGTTGGGAAAAAGTATACTCTAGGTCCCATCAAAAACTATACCCTAACCCTAAACCCTAACCCTAAAACCAACCCTAACCCTAAATTCAACCTAACACTAACCCTAAACCGTAACACTAAAATTCTGGATGGGACCTAAATTACACTTGGTCCTTAAGTTGAAACAAATCAAAGGTTATGAGTGCACACAATGATGACTCAGATGCAGGGTTGAGATGTTCTTATGCGGATGATAACATTCTTCTCAAAAAGTTCAATTGGCTCTGGAGAGTATTCTACTTGTAGATGGTTTTGGAAAGAACAAGTTCTTGTAGCAGACGTTGGTTGCACGAGTGATAATTTAAAGCTTTACTGTTGTTGCAAAGTATGAGTGACTAGAGTGGGAAATTATATCAATTGACAACTTGACCTTGAATGGACAGGTAAATTAGGTTTACTCAGTGCTTGAGAATGTGAAGAATGCTTTGTCCAAATATATTAAACACAAAATTTGTTGTTATCTTTTTATTCATTCAAATAAAAATAGCGAATGGGGGTTCACCTAGCACATGGCAACCAACCCACCTCCACAAAAAGGGTTTAATGTCCACTCATCAGCAGCATCGACACCTTTTCAAAAAAATATCAAATTTAACATAATCGCATTTTTTGTAGAATTCCTAATTTCACATCTCTGATGACACTTAGGGTATAAAGGTGCTTTGTTATAAGATTTTGTTGTTTTTGTATGTGCACCGTCATATCTAAAGGTACCTTAAGGTTGCGCTTAACTGGAAATCAAGTCTCAAGAGCCTCATGTACTAAGTTAACCCCCTGAAAATAGTGTACTCAGCATTCATTCATTATTTTGACTTAATACTTCTTGCTGTGTTTTCATGTTAGTTATTTGAAAGCAAAGAAGGAAGACGCCCTCGTATTTTAGTCGCCAAGATGGGACAAGACGGACACGACAGAGGAGCTAAGGTAGTGGCTACCAGCTTTGCTGACATAGGCTTTGACGTGGATATCGGACCATTGTTTCAGGTAAAAAGTTGTATACTCTATATATGTAACCCATGAGAACAATCATCTCATTGATCAAAGATCAATTTTACTCCCACAATTTATTCAACCAGCAACACATATTGTATCAAGATATGTAAAGCTGAATTCAGAAACGCACAATGCATTAAGCATGTGCAATAAAAGAATTAAGGAGTTCCGATCAATCGATATAAAAACACAATACCGAATGCGGCACCGCAAACCGAGTTGAGGGAAGCTCAACTTTTATTGCGTTTTCATGGTGTCGGCTGCTGCAGTCCATTTGTGTCTTGAGTGTGAATTCATTTGCGGTGCCGTTTGCGGTGAAAATTATTGGAAACGCAACGCATTGCGTGTTGAGTATGAATTCAGCTTTAGAGTTAACTCTCATAATTAATGCATTTCTTTTCAAAGTCGTCTTGTATCTGGCTACATAAGTCAGGAGTGTGAGAGTTCAGCTTTTTTATCAGCTTGCTTTCACACCCCTGACATGGGAACTTATTTGCCACCAACCAATCAGAATGTTTTCGTAGATAGCTAGTAAGTACACAGATGTTTCTTCTCAATCTCAGTCTGTTCCAAGGCCCTTGGGATCTCACTATCAAATTGACAGAACTCCAATAAGACCATTACCTCCCATCAAAGCATTGCCCAGGTCTTGGCACAACCTACCATGCAAGCCTTCACTGCTGATAATCAACATGTTGTATGAGCTGATATTGTTTAGATATTTAAGAAAAGATAATCAACTAAGAGAACATCAATTTATATCATTTTCATATCATATTTTCGAATGAAAGTTCATACATGCTGGTAGATAAACATACTGAAAGGTTTAAACAGGCTTACAGCACCAGAAACGTACCTTTTCAATGTTTCGACATGTAGCACATGTCCTCATCAAAAGAAATCCTGTGATGTTGTGAGGATAGATGACCTTTTCTGACCTATGATGACGTCAGTCATCATCATAAGTCAGAAAAGGTAATCTATCCTCACAACATCACAGGATTTCTTCTGATGAGGACATGTGAAACATACCTTTTTGAGTCGAAATATCAAAAAGGTATGTTTCTGCAGGTGCTGTAAGCCTGTTTAAACCTCCCAGTACATATCATATTTGTTTGTGTTTTTGCGTTTTGAAATTGTACATTCTTCTACTGCTTTTATTTACCATGTAGACACCAGATGAGGTAGCTCAGCAGGCCATTGATGCCGACGTTCATGTAGTAGGAGTAAGCACACTAGCAGCGGGACACAAAACACTAGTACCAGAACTCATTGCCTCACTGAACAAACTAGGACGACGGTAAGTCATCCTGGGGTAGGGGAGGGGACTAAGGCACAAAACACTAGTACCAGAACTCATCAGCTCACTGAATAACTAGGACGAGGGTAAGTCATCATTGGGAGGGGTGCTAATTAATAAACAATTGACTAGTGCCAGAACTCATTGACTCTCTTAACAAATTAGGAAGAGGGTGAGTCACGATTACACGATGATTAGGAGCATTGAATATAATAAACTATGTAGGTACATATCAAAAAGTGCGTCTGGTGTATTTGTATATGGTCCAGGAAATCTGCCATTTTTACGGTTATGGAAGATTGAATATCAGAGGAAACATAGATTATTGGATACATATGGTACCTTAAAAAACATGAATTTTTTAAGAGTCTTGGTCGTATGACATAATAATTAGGTTTTTGCTCGTATTTAAGCGTGCGCAAACACTTTTGTCTGCCAGTGTATTAGAATTTCTGGGTATTCGCAGCCGATAGCCTTCCATGGATTTGGCATTGCTGAATGCTCAAGTCTTTCCCAGCAACTCTGCTACAACTGTGTTACTCGATCAACTAGTGTTGACCAATGGGTATCAATAGGATTCTGACTAAACAAATATATTTAGGCGATTCATGAATTTTTTCTGTTAATGTTATTTTTGCAGAGACATCGGTGTGATTGTCGGTGGTGTGATTCCTCCACAAGATTATGACTTTCTCTTTGATCAAGGTGTCATGAGTATATTTGGTCCAGGTAAGAAGACATTAATTGTATCGGGACCTGGGGGTGGGCGGGATGAGGTGGTTGGTGATAGTGTGATTCCCCCTCAAGATTAGGACTTTCTCTTTGATCAAGGTGTCATGAGTATATTTGGTCCAGGTAAGAAGACATTAATTGTATCGGGATCTGGGGGTGGGCGGGATGAGGTGGTTGGTGGGGGTCTGATTCCCCCTCAAGATTAGGACTTTCTCTTTGATCAAGGTGTCATGAGTATATTGGTCCAGGTAAGATGACATTAATTGTATCGGGATCTGGGGTGGGGGAGATGAGATGGTTGGTGATGGTATGATTCCCCCTCAAGATTATGACATTTTTATTCAAGATGTCATGAGTATATTTGGTCCGGGTAAGACAACTTTAATTGTATCAGGGCCTGGGGGTGGGCGGGATGAGGTGGTTGGTGATGGTTTGATTCCTCCTCAAGATTGTGACTTTTTTTATCAAGGTGTCATGAGTATATTTGGTCCAGGTAAGAGGTCATTAATTGTAAGAGAACATTATTACAAGTCATGAGTGGGGTATATTTCCATACATTTCGTATACACATGTGCCAACCTGTGTTTAAAAATTAGAAACATCTGTATACTAATTCTAGGCATTTATGCTACTCCCTCAAAAAATGATTTTATACAATATGGTGTGTTTTCTCTCACTCAAATACATCAATTTTAGAGCTTTCATATTGGACAAAACTAGCAGGTCTATGAGA
>JXSR01S018365.1:8160-26080 GCA_000969725.1 Ophiothrix spiculata
CGCGCAGCGTCGAGCTCGATATTTCTAAAACTCATAGCGAGACCAATATCTTTGAGTATCATGCGAAAAAAACCATCCAATTTTATCATTGTTTGTTCAAAATCTGATATTTTGTTTTCTGTCCGATATCCCTGTCCGATTTTTTTAGAAATCGGTCAGCTCAGAACATAATAATGAAGAAAATCAGACAATGTTGAATTTTGTGTCTCCCATAGGACCAATTGCGTGACCCTTGATATGACCTTTCACATAATTGGATATAACTCATTAACCATACATCGGAGATGGGTAAAATATACTTTTTCTGATTGTTTGTGATTAGTGGAACACAATAGAATGGTTTGCAACACGATTTAACTAATTTTGAAATGTTACCCCCTGTTTTGGCAGCCATTTTGTTTTATGCAAATTAATCACTATTCCACCAACTAGATTTGTCTAGATTTTTGACTAGTTGTTGTGTATGTTTGTCTGATATTATCCTGTAAATATCATTACTTTTGCAATTTGTTTGACCTATCTTTTTATTTTTACTAGCCTAGAAGGTGGTAGGCACTTTGGCACCAATAATTTGTATGAAATTCAGTCCCATTTTGGATCAGACACCATCGACTTATTGGCAATTTTACTGACTAATAATTGGACAGTGAATAGCGATTGACTAGTAAAAGAAAGGAAAGTATTGATCGATCAGTAATTCAACATGCTTATTGCTGATTAATTTTTTTTGTGACCTGTAGGAAGAGATTATTCAACTAATGTTAGGTTACATTTTTGTTAGCCTTAAAAGGGTTAAATATAGGACGATATGACATGCATCCTCTAAAAATTATTATAGCCTTCTTCAAAAAGTAAATCATAAAAAGCATTTTGAAGTAATCAAATTTGACAACAAACTTAATGCTAAAGAAAGACTTACTGTTATGACTAATACATTGACAAATGCCACAAGGGTACCCAAGTAGTTAAACCATCGATGTACTATCAGTTCTTGTAGAAAATGCAGATATTTGTTAGTTTCTGTTCTGATTGGAGGCTACAAAAATGAAATAAAACACATACATTTACATATCAAAATCTTCTTCTTTGAAGCAAGGCATAAAATATGTATACATAACTTATTAGCTGTGTTCAGAATGCGTGAGTATTCATCGCTAGATATGTCTAAACAGGTACGGTTTCCATTTCTCCGCGATATGCAAAATGGACAAAAATCACTAAATGGAAATTGTAAATTGTAACACAGAAAATGGAAAATCATGAAATGCTGAAGTAAAAACTGTACTGGTATGCACTTCTTTCAATTCTGCAAGTGCAGCAACACTCATGCGCAGAATACACAGAATAATATTTTGTAGCCAAAAAATGTCATACTTTCTCATTTTTCGTGAAAAATAGGTTAGGGACCACCACTTTTTGTTCTGTTAATTGAAATAACATACTTTCACGCAAATTTTGTGAAATTTCAATGGGAAGTTTTTAAATCAACACTAAAAATGTTACTTTTGCCACATTTCCAATAGATCCCCGTACTAATTTTTCCCAGAAATAATATTTTAAACGGATTTGCATGCAAAACAAGTCTGGTGACCAGCGCTCGAAATTATGGTTGTCCGGTTGTCCGGGACAACCAAATCTAGCGCCGGACAACCTAAATTTATGCTGTGGTTGTCCGGCGTACAACCATAATTTTTCAAAGTCAAATAAACATACTTCTTAGCATGTTTATTTCGAAACTGGAACCTTCGATACAATTGTAACATTTTTTAGCATTATTCTTAAATCCCCTGATCGCCTAAAAAAATATGAATTTTTATCAATTTGCTGTTGAAAAAAATTAGAAGTAGGTGTCTCGTAGTTGTCTGTGCGCTTGGGAGACTTTTTTTTTTCTTGTCAGTTAAGAAAAGCTACGTCAAACAATTTTGGGGTACCTTTTTGAGTCTGGCGCCGCGCTTGACGGACAACCAAATTTCTGACGGACAACCAAAAATTACAACCTGGTTGTCCGTCGGACAACCATGTTTTTCTTCTTAATTCGAGCGCTGCTGGTGACCCCCAATCATAATTTTAAACATCAGTTCTACATCGATAAAATATTATTCATGCCGATTTTTACTTGCAAATTTCAATCAGACCTTTTATGGACCAAACACCTTAAAATCGTTAATACTTTAGAAAATAAGCAAAATTGAAATGTTAAAGTTCAATATTTAAGTGAGGTGCTATTTCAAAGTGTAGAATGAATCAGGAGAAATTTGTGAAATCTTGAGTATGGATAAGCGTCAGATTACCATCTTTATGTCAGGTAATTCTTAAAAATTGACTGCATTCAGGTACCAGCATGAAGAAAGCACTATATATTATGGCTTAAACTCCAAGCAAATACATTTTCACTAATACAGAGGGACTTAAACAGCATAAAACACTGCGGTAAAACAGCATAAGACTACAATGATATTTCTAAACATTAAGATATGGTGTTAATTCTATTCATTATGCCAATTGTAGAAATGGTCTATATACTTAGAACCAGATCAATGACATCTGAACTGAATGTGTATGTATAAAATGACAAAGTCCTGGCGGCATAGTGTACTATTTCACTTACTTTCCTTATGTCAACTTCTAAGTCCAGCGCATCAAATAGGGTTTGAAATTCTCCTAGTGTTTTCATACCTCCCATTTCTCGGTCCAACTTCTACAAGAAACAAATAAATACAAAATCATGTAAATACATGAAACATGTTAAATAAATGATTGGTTGCAACTTTAAAAAAATTGGAGCATGTAAATTTCATCATGTGAATGGAACAAAGTTGTATCTATTTTCTTTTTTCAGGAGAAGCCATTTTGTGAACAAATTTCTTTTGATTTTCATAATCTTACAAATGTGTGTTTTGAATAAGAATTCCCTTTTACAGAAAACTTTAAGGACCCCTGTCCGATTGGGTCAGCATTTTTTCAAACTTTCTGAGATTTTGGTACCAAAATAAACGTCATATTTTTCTCAATTTAACCGCTGAAACATGTCGCGTTTCAGAGATATAAGTGATAATTATATACACAGTAAAATATAGGCAAATGGAAAATATAAAATTGCTCATGACATGAAATCAATTTAATTATTTGTATTTGCTAGCCTCTTTAACCTTTGTCAAAGAAAGTGTACAAGGAATTAATAATATCTGAAATATGTTTGTAGGAGTTTTATTGCTCCAAAAACATGCAAAATATTGCAGGAAACAACAGTTATTAGTAACTGAATGAATAAGTTGTTTGTATTCATTACGAAAACAACGTTCACTTACATTAATTAACAGCGAATAAAATCTTGGAATGCACCTGTCCTTAGCATCCCGTTTCACAGAACTTTTAAAAGTTATAAAACCATATTTCACTAACATCAAATGTCGCTGCAGTTTGCTTTTGTGACAAACCAACTTAAAGTTGTCTATGCATGAGTTTAAGTCAGATTTTATAATCTCACCATGATAAATCATGGATTGAACACCAAATGATCACTTTTAGAGGAAGTAACAAACAAGATGGATTAATTAAATAAACTGTAAAACTTTTAATTTTATCCTCACCTGTTGTTATTCAAAAACAAACTGTTATCCAGTATTACCAAGTTAAATTCATTCATCCATTCACTGATTTATCCAATAGCATCAAAATCAATAGGATTAGCACAGATACTGCTCAATATTGTCACATGCTGTCGTGACCCAACTGCTAAGAAAGTGGGATTATTCAGACATAAAGCAAGCTCTGGTTACAACATTGGTGTCATTTTAAAGAAAAGAATGCTACCTAATCAAATAATGCATCAAATAGACAAATAAGATTCAAACAAATGAGATATAAGGCAGCCAAAAAACTTTCCAAACTGTTTTTGAGAAGTGAATCTATATCCATCTCAATTGTAACCTGGTTCTGCTGCATTCTCTGGCTTGTTGTATGTTCTTTTTGTTGTTTTTTATGCTTTCTTTTTCGTTTGTAAAACAGTGTAGGTCATTATAGAGCACTATACTTTGATCTTCACTAAATAGGCGGGAATTATTAGGCTTTTCTCCATCCACAAGAAAACATAATCCCACTTACACATGCAACGTAGAAACAGATGCACGAGTCACACGTGCGACTCACTATGCGTCTCCCGCAATTATGCTATGTTCAATTATGTTCACGCCTATCTGTATCAGATCACGATGTGAAAAGACCTGCCTATTTGGTGTTGATCAAAGTATATATATAAGTATGTTGCAATAATGGGACAAACTACATGAAAGCTTGGGATGTACGTCCATGTAGATAGATTCCTGGGATGTACGTCCATGTACATCCAATTCGATATATTCATGCATCTCACACACTGCGAGTGCCTGCACATTTACAAGCGACTTGGTAAGACGCGTAGGTCTAACGCCTAAGCGGAAACATGTACACAAAGTTGGATGCACAGCCTGGATCCACATCTGGGCTCTTGTGTAGTTTAGGGAAGACACATAAACTAATCGGCAATGTGGTTCAGATATCTGCAAAAGTCGGAACAGTCTATTTCTCCACTAATCTTACACATATCGATAAATCGTCTTATCCAGGCTTTTGGCTGTTATGTGTACCTGAGTACTATATCTATGGTTTTAAAGCATCAAATTGAATATGTTCCTGCCAGATGCCAAAAATTTGACTTTACCGTCTTGTTCAGATAACTGCAAGCCGATTAGTTTACGTGTCTCCCCTTACCCCAATAATGCCCTACTCACTTCAATGATTGCAGCTTTAGCATGACGTTTCATCTTGGCTTGAGACACTGCTGCTTTCACTACTCCCACACTCACCGTGGTACTGTTTAGAGAAATCAAATAAAATCACTAAAAGAAATAAATATGAGGGGGTGAGTACAAATTCGCCAGGAAACGTAGTTTATCACAGGTGCAAAATTCAAAAGTCGAGTCATATACGACCGGTACGGTCATGACGGTTAAACGAACGTGTTTTTGTTATTTTATAAAGTTGGTCTCTTTCTTCATTTCTTTTAAATTTCCCTTATTTTACTAGTACTTGCCTTGATGCCCTTTCTGATTAGCTGAAGTTGCCGAGATGCCCTTGGCTTTGCAAAATGCTTAAAATTGAAGGCATTTTTCATTTGCCCTTTGAAAATTGCCTTGCCCCTCAACTCCCTTAAAATTTACCCTGCCTGTTCCCCACACATGTTTACTGCCTCTTCCTTGCTCTATCAGCATCTTTTCAGGTTCCACAATAACTTCTATGGACACAGAACATTAATTAGCTGAAATTTGAAGCATCGCAACCAAGAACAGCTATCCAGAGTTTTGATGAGTAAATAAGACATTATGCGGTGGTCACAACCAGTGTTTCCGCTAAGGTTTTTGAGCTTGTGCCAATTCGAGCAAGTTTGAAAAAGTTTAAGAGGTGCTTGCACCAAAATCATGAGCTGTTGCTGAAAATTGACTCATTAAAGCTTGAAAAATATCTTTCTCACAAATTTTTAGAAATTTGTTGCGCCAATTTTCACCGCTTCTGCGCCAATGGCGCACCATACGGCCTTAGCGGAAACACTGGTCACAACCCATTGTACTTCAGACCTTCATTTCTGAGGAGCGCGATCGCGCCGGCGCTCCTACAGCGCCCCTGAACATGGTTTTACGTGCGCGATATGTCACGCTCCTTGCGAATCTAGAACCGGGAATTAGAGTACACGAACGATATAAATATTTATAGAAGTCGAAGACCATGTAATCGTCTCCTTAACAGTGCTACATGCGAACGATGTACCGTGTTCGATGTGCGTCTCAAGCGATCACCGTCATGACCTTGTAATCTGCTAGTATCAAAATGGCGACCTGCACAGCTGTTGTTTACAAGCCGTGAAAGCTTTATACATCGCTCAAACTGCCGGTCAAATTTTGATTAATATTTCTTCAAAACTTAAAATAATAAATATACACAAAATAAGGATGGATGGAAGAACAAGAGGGGATGATAGTGGGAAAAAGTAAAGGTGTAAATTATACGGTAAATGTCGATTTTCATTCCGACAATGTGTGGCTACGGAAATGGATTTAGTTTGAGTCAGTCAATAAAATCACTGCATATTGTCGCAGAATATGCTTCCGATATAGCGGCATTTACAAAGTGTATCGATTACAGCACTATACAATTAAATAAATTTACATTAAAATTAACAGAAGTGTTGTTTAAATGGCAAAAAATATATTCAAGCCATGGGCCTTCTTATGGCATGTATGATGTAATTGAAATTTATCAAATTCAAGTGTGTGTTTTATTTAATTTTAAAGTACATGAACATGTATATTTATTATTTATCCTTTTATTTAATACACATTTAAATTAATAGAGCTCCTCCATTTCTGGGAGAGTTATTTTAAGGAGCTCGACTTGAGCTCCTCGGCTATGCCAGGAGAGCGATTAATAGCTCTCCACACATTTCTAGAAATGAAGGCCTGGTACTTGCATGTATGTGTTGTCTGTGTGCAAAAATATAGGCAAAATCAGTATCAAATCTGTACAAAATTTGCAGCATGCAGACACAACGTAGCAGTTTTAGTGCATGCAGAACTTTATCTACATGCTGGCTACGTTTAGGCTACCGATGTTTAGGCAATCGAATAAACATGGATACGATCCATATATGCGAGTTACTGACAACGTGCAAACAAGGTTTGGATTCCTTTTTTGCAATTTTCCCCCAGCGACTTGCTCTGCAGATGACGCAATTAGCACGTATGGACAGGTTTCCTGATAAAACCTTATTTAAGCACTTAGTTGTTGAAATAACAACAAGCACAACGTACGATGCATGCAACCACTCATGGTCAGGAGTGTCGTGCGCACAACATACTTATACCTAGCGATCAACATCTTCACATTTTCAGAAAAACAGCGGACGTGGTCTCTCAAAAAACATACAAAAAAACCAAGATGGGTTGTGATTAACGCTTTAGTGAAATGTCCAAGGGAAGTTGAAGCTCATTCAACTTAAGCAAAACCTGGACCCAAACTCAGTATGCTTCCCATTGAGATCGTTTGGCTTTGCGATAAAGCTAATAACTTGACCGCTTTTCTTTGACGTGTGTTTCTGTAAAACCAACTATACTTTGATCACAACTAAATAAACAGGAATTCTGAGGATTTTCTTTATTTTATGTACACATATCTGTTGTTTCTGGCAGTCATTTTGAACAAGTACTAAAACTCTTGATTAAGGTGCGGATCGTCACCACCTTGAAAATATACGCTCAAATGAGAGACTGTGTGAACAATACCATCTGCGCTTTCAAAAATTAAATCCACAAACAATAACCTGTTCCGTGTTCAGCTACACACACATCAATTAACGATATGAACAGGCCCACCAAGTAAGTGTTGATCAGAGTATACTATTAATTTGCTTTGACATTTGTGTTAGGCCAAAAAAAAGGTTGTCTCATGAAACCCGCGGCATCGCTCTTTCTCTCTATTTTTTATCGAGAGTAATCCAGCAATAGACCGCCATCCGGGTTGCTGTTGCAATTTTACCTTGAATTTTACATTTTATTTTAACTGTCAAGGCTTCCCATTAAAACGAGCAGGATCGTACTTAGAAACCAAGCATTATTAAAAATTGCATACCGCATGGCTTATTTGCAAACGGTTTCTGAGACAAACCTTTTTTTTTCTTGGCCTCATTTTATTTCAAAAATGGAAATTTCCACCTTTTTACCAATCACACTGGTAACATAAACAGTTTAAAGGATTGTATAAACAGTTTAAAGGAATCGCATTTTGTTACATAGTGGTAACTTCATATGTGGAAATAATCACATTTTATTACCAAAAGGTGTCATACTTACATTTGTATACTTCTAGTGCTACTGTTGATGGGTCTTCCTTGTCTGCTTAGCATTTCAAAAGCTGCCTGGAAGGCCAGGCGTCTTCTATGAAGACTGGTTTGCATTGATGTCTATAATGAAATCATTTCAAAAAAATATTTACAACAACATTTCAAAATATAGGTCTTCCCAAACATAGTCTTGAATTTTGTCATTATCAAATGAAATTTGTATACACTCTCCCCTTTTAATTTAAAGGTAGTCTTCAAGGTAGTGTAACTTCAATAGTGTGTAATTATACAAGCTTTTCATTTTCCTTTGAACTTTGCTAAATTTTACTTTTTACTTTAACATTTGCAAATTGATAATTTTCCATAGCAACAATTTTTCAAGTATTGAAACATTCCACATATGTGCTGCATTAGACACTTATTTTACTCAAACAGCATGGCTCATTTAGCACTTGGGATTTATTAAGATTACTTCATGTATTTTACTACTTGTGGAAATTTATTTTGATTTTTTGTTGATTTATTTGTATATTTTCCTTGTTTATATGTCACTGTAAAGCCAAAGAAGGGAAGTTTACTTCCCAAAAGCTCATACAGTCCATTTAATAACTGTCTCTGTTGTAGATTATCTATTTCTTTTTTTAAATGCTATTTGGTAAGCTTGTTATATTTTGTTTGTGCATATATTAGGCCTTCAAAATTATTATTTTGTCATTATTTTTTATATCTACAAAATGCTTATGTTGTTATTCTCAACTAATATTAAGTTGGCTTACTTTGTTTTTCTTTATAGAATCATATAATTGTAAGTAACCTTGTGTATCAAATTTGATTCTTGATGTGTTTTTATACCTTGCCTGTTGGATCTACTTTTTATACTTTATATTTAATAGGATGCCTTGAAATAATCTAAAATTAACCTTTTGAACCCAACGAGCCGGTATACCGGCTCACGTGTACATGCAACGTATACCCGATGAGCCGATTTACCGGTTTTCAAGTGGCATGTCAGAAACTTGATGTGAACGCCAACTGGCATGAGTAGTAACAATTTTCAGCGGTTTTATTTAAATAAGAAAACATCAATGAGACCATGGTTGATTGTCATATAGCCTTTGTTTACCCAACAGAGGTGACAAATTTGTCATGTTTTTGTAAATTTGTTTGCAATT
Source organism: Ophiothrix spiculata (assembly GCA_000969725.1). Classification (NCBI taxonomy): domain Eukaryota; kingdom Metazoa; phylum Echinodermata; class Ophiuroidea; order Amphilepidida; family Ophiotrichidae; genus Ophiothrix; species Ophiothrix spiculata. Next base: position 17,203 of record JXSR01S018365.1, read on the forward strand.
TTCAACAATTGTGGCTTCGCCTATTATAGACAAAGGCGTAAATATAGAATATGTTAGTCGACATAAATAGTAATCTTTTGAATGATTTTTAGTGGAACAATTCAGACTACTGTAGAATGAAAAAGTAAAGCAAAATAGATCAAAATCAAAGTAACCTTAAACTTAAGGTTATATTGCGTTTTCAAACTTTCAGGTTGGCCGGGTCAGCGGTACAGATACACATGGAATGGCCAGGGTTCAAGGGGTTAATCCATCGGTTTACCTTGATTTTATCAGCAAGATTTCTTTGTGAATGATTTCACCCTGATCTTGGTCATTTAAAGACATAGGTTCTGATCACATTCTCATCCCCCCTGGGCTCAACCGGAAGTAGTATATTTTTTGATGCCATATCAAAGCCCATATTTTTCTGATTCTAAATCCAAAATTTCACCTCCAAATTTGTTACACTTTGGGAGATATTGCATAAAATGTAAAATTGTTGGTATACCTATTTTCTATTTCTTTTGTATTTTATAACAACCTCATCCCCAGAGTTGCATACTTTCTTTTGCCTCTCAAGAGAAAACAAGAAGCAAACTGTGGTTAAATATTCACAATATGCATTTAGAGGTCAAGGTCAATCAGTTAAAAGTAAATTACACACATGCTAGGATAGGAACCTACACCTTTATGTTATTCCAAGTTATGTTGGAAAATGAAAATAGAATATACTTACCAATAGATAACCTCTGAACTCATTGTAAATAACAGCAGTTAACATGTTGAAGAAAAAGTATAAACCTGAAAGAGTGAAAATAAAGGAGAAAAATTAAATTGATCAGAATCGCAGAGTGTAGGTCAATAGCTTGTCAAATTTTGTTTGCATACAATATGCTGATGGGCCTGGTAAATTCCATTTTCGTTTCATCATTATGAGAACGGTAGCTTCAAGGACACCATATCTTGTTGGTTATACCAGGTACACCTCGCACAAAACGAAACGCACTGTGTCCTCAGATTGGCAAAGTCTGATGAATCTGAACATTTCCGAAATAACATTTGATTGAGCCCTTTACTCTTTCACAGAGGTTGATTTAAGACCTTCCCAAATACATAGTAACAGCTCAGTGAGCATGAATGAACTAATGGAATGATCAATGAGGTCAAATTACTTCTGCTGTGCATTTATATGGGAAAGATATTGAATTTCATGCTAAATCAAACTGTATTATGGGTGTGAAAACTTTAAGCCACAAGAGATTTGTTTACATATTCATAGAGCTTGTAGTATGACCTTTCTCAAGGTAATTTTAATATACCCATCGCTTCACTAATAAAGATACTGTGCTAGGTTAAATCATGCATATTGCTGTACATGTCAATGGGAAATTGATCTCAGTGTGGGCTGTTTTGAGCTACGTAGCTACTGATTTCAAATTTAGAATCAAATTTTCAGGGCGAGACAAAAATGACAGTTATGTAAACACCATCTGGCTCTTTCAGTAAAACACCTCACTTGTAAAAAAACAAAGATAAAGCAATAAAATGTATATTTCGGAAATGGCTTATAATCATTAGAATTTGATACACTACCGATCTAAAGACGTGGTGCGTTTCTTTTTGTGTGAGGTGTATATCAGGGACAGTGAAACACATTCAACTTAGCCATGCAACTTGGATTTGATAAGTTGAAATATACTCAACTTAACAAGGATAAGTTGACATTTTACCATACCACAAAGAGAATTTATGACGAAATTCGGAACGTTGCATTTTAAATTTGTAGGGATGCGCAGTACTATGTAGAGTAAAACGTTCACCAAAAGTGGTTCGTTTTTGTTATTTTTTTGCGCTTCGCCTGGATATGACACTTCGCACACGAGTATTTCCCATAACATACTTCCGCTTCACCCAATGACTAATAATGTCAATTATGCAAAGTGTAGCGTCAACAGCATGTCAATTGTTTTGTTAGCAATAATAGGACAGAGCCCTGTAATTTGCATCATGGTTTCATTGTTAATTGAATGATGGATTCAAAAACATCATATCAGTTACAATGACCAGAACAGTTAAAATACCTTCAACTTAGCCATATGAACTCGAAATAGCATGACAATGGCGCAAGTTGCAGTCATGTTGATTAAGGTACCATACTGTGAACAACTAATATAAATTCAATGTGGCTAGGATATCTCATCATGCCAACTATACAATAAGCTTGCCGACAGTATAACACCCATCAGTTTACACCACACATAAATATTTTTGAAAAGTGCAATCTAACTGATCTCATCAACTCAATGAGCATGGCAACAGTGGATGATGACATCTTTGAATATCTGACATGTTGCCACTTGCCACAGTAGTACCAGGAAATAATAAAGACAGGGAAAAACACTATAGTAATCTAACAGTGTTTCACTTCTTGTAACTGCAATGTGAATCTAATTGCTCTATTCATTAGCCAGAAGAGAAAAACCTTCCTGGATTTTTGTTATACCTAGCATGAAGTGATGCTCCAGGGCTCTATTTCATAAAGCTATTTAGGAACATTTCTTAAATAAAATTTTGTAAAGCTACTTCAAAACAAGAACATTTTGAACATGTTCAACTTGCAAGTGATTAAACATCCCAACTTAAGACTAATTTATGTGAATGATTTAAATATTTCTGCCTTTGTCCTATATAGATGAAGTTGTGAGTAATTGACCTTTGACCTATTATAGTCAAATTAAAATCAGATGAAAAGTTAGGAACATTTATAATAAAGATAGGAACTTTTCTGTTTCGTTTTAAATGTTCTTAACAATTTTGGACCATTTATAATCCAAAGTTACTTTAGGAAAGTTCCCAAAGTCTAAAATATTTTTGGATTTATAAATGATTATAATTATTGTTCTTAAATCTTTATTAACTATAGCCCAAGTATTCATCAGATATGTTAGACTTTGGAATACTTTCTTAAAACAAATTCACAGTATGATCACTCAGGGAACACGGTCTATGGTTTCCAACTTACCTATGACCAAAAATGATATGAAATACAATGCATACCATCTACTGCGCATATAGGCCGGCATTGTTACTGCAAAATGAAAATTAAAACAGACAAACTTGATCATTAGGACATTTTTACAAAGATGTCAGTATATGGCCCAACCATTTTGATTTTATTTCATAGCTTTCTAAATTAATTATGGTTACCATAAGCAGACACATTTTTACCCATATCTCAAAAACTAAACATGCCAGAGCTGTGACATTTCACTATGAATAATATTTTCTTACCAAAATCAGAAAAAGTTTGAACTGAAGTTGAAGCATTCAGACCATGCTCCTTTAAGTATGAAAGAACATTGATCATCTATCTATTTCTACACACATATTCCAGGGTAAAAAGTTCCAGTATTTCTAGACAAAACCTTTATTCAGTCAAATCTCGAAACGATTTATCCAACTTGCCTCATTTTTTGACAGAGTCTGTATTTAATGCATATTGAAAGAACTAAACCAGAATTGCATTGAGGAGGAATTGCAATAAATCATTCCATGTTGTGTTTGGTACATTACTACATTTCATCTGCGCATAAAAAAGTACAGTTTAAATACATTTCTGCATTTGTCTAAAAACTTATCACATAAAAATATTTTATACGGCTACACGGTGGTAATGAGTTGATGAATAATTGATACGGTACATTTGAATGAGATTTTTACTTGTGTACGAGGGGGTATCAAAAAGTTTTAAAGATCACCCAGAAGAAATGCAGTCAGGAACCTACTTTTATTATGCCACCTTTTGAGTCATCTTTGCATAGGCATTGTGCAAAGTTACACATTTCTACGACTTAAAATTGACCGTCCACAGACCGACATTATAGAGATCCTCTTTTAGCCAAAAAACCCATATTGTATTTCGCTAACAATCAACATTTTCAGGTCGACCATGCTTCATTACGTCATAATGATTATGACGTCATTTGTCGATTTACCGATTTCCATTATTTTGGTATCAACGGAGAGAGGAGATCCTAACCTATACTATGGTATCAAACTTCTAAATGTTGGATGTGTCATCACAGAATTACTGGGCTGTAACCCTTAAGTGCAGGGATTTGATCACACTGCATTTCTATGATTTTTCCATGCAGTTTATCTGGTTAGCGGACGGAGGTTGTTGACATCTATCGACACCTGTTTAGAAAGTATAAATGCCATATACTTCATTTTTGCACCATAATGTACACAAGGAAGAGTGACAATCTTGACAAACATTCATCAACATAGCTCTTTTCCTTCTGGGCGATCTTCAAAACTTTTTGATACCCCCTCGTATTTGTATTTATTACACCTCATAAATATTCACAAAGTAATTATGATCATCCATTAGCCACTCATGAAGTACTTCCTAGTTGGTAGTTTTTACTACTTTCCCTACAACCTCAACCACAGAGTCACAGTGAGGTGTAATAAAACAAATATTACATGTTTTTTATCAGTGAAATAGTGCAATCTATCTACCCCTCGGTACTGGCTATGAGACTGTTATCCCTCAGCCTGCGGCCTCAGGATAATAGTCACATAGCAGTACCTCGAGAAAGATAAATTTCACTACTTCACCTAAAAGACCACATAGTACTTGTATATTGTCCATGAAATCAGCTATGGTAACATTGAAATATCAGGAGAAACTTGGATTTATTCATACTGAAAAGATAAAGTTTTTAAAGCTTGCAGAAATACTAATAGGCAAAATAAAAATCTGTTGGACAAATTAAACAAAAATCCATGGTAGGGGTTGCATTTACAAACAGTGGGCCCTGTACTCTGGATTTTTGTAAATCAACTCACCATCTGGGTTATTAGCTGTGGTTAACAATACCAGTAGACTGATAGCAGCGGTTTGAATGTCTTTAAAGAATTCTTGTCCTTCACGAAATTCACTGGCTTCATTCTGAATAGACAAAAGATTAAAATTAACAAACAATGGGCCCTGCATTCTGAATTTTTTCAACACTGTCCAAGAAATTGTTGCTTGACCTATTGTTCACATGACAGCTTGATTGATACTCTGCACTGTAGTCCTAGAAATGAACTTTAAGAGTCAGGAAATAGTCAATGTTTGAAATAACAGTTATCGTGAGATAATGATTTCCTACAGACATCGGCCAAACTGAAACTATATCCAATCAAAATACTCTTTTTTGTTGGAAGCTACAGGTTTCTTATTTGAACACTTCCAAATTGGTCAAATGTAGATCATAAAACACTGCTGAAGAAACTAACCATATGAACGTTACAAGCACATATTAAAGCAATCACTAATTGGCAATCACTAATTGGCAAATCTATTACTATATTGTTGTTTCAAATCAATTTCGGACATGAAAATTCAGAGCCTTGCGTAACAGTATATTGTGTGTGCAATTTACGCAAATATGTAATGCTTTCCTTGCGCGCACAATATCACAGTAGTGTTAATCACTGATTGGAAATAGCGTTGCATACTTCCCGATGACCTGTGCTTGTCACGTCACATTTTGTGGATACATGATGGCTGCGTTCAAATTGTCAGTTCATGTCCAAAATTTATTTGAAACAATAATAGGCAATACCAAATGTTGATGTGATTAATCTCCTAATCCATGTTTATGATCTGACTAATAATTTTTAATTAAGGAAAACATCTTTTCAAAGTTGTGTTACACGTTCAAGATTGAAGATACTGTATGTTAAATGATATACAAACTATTGCACGGCTCAAATCACTGTAATCATGATATAAAAGCCAATATAACGTGTACATCACTTATTAAAATATATAATTGCTTTGGTTCAGCAAATTAATCGACTAAACTTACCACTGGTATTTCACCGGAACCATTGGTAGAATTGCCGCCATGAATATTCTGTGATTAATAAATAGAATAATAGTCCATGACAACACGTGAGGTTTTTGGTGTCAGAGAAGATATATACTCTATAAACATTGAAGTATGCAACAATCAATCAGACTATGTTACGAGATCTATAGCATATCCCTTGTATACTGCAACACTGTGAACTGCTGGTTTTGTATTGTGTAAGAGACTAGTAATGATTGAATAGGATTGGTTAAGGCCAAATCACTGCGTATTAATATTTTTGTACATGAATCATTCATGATTTTGGTATTATTTTTTGGCTAATTTTGTTGCTACCTCATGGAGAAACATTGAACATAAGTTCATTTGAATATTCAGCAAGATTGGGTACGTTGTTATGATTCGAAAAATACGGACTAATTGTTAATCGGCTGCTTGTTACATACTTCAAGATTTACAGAGTATAAGTATTCAAGCTGGGAGCACTGACTTCACCAGGACAAATCATCATGTGAATTGCAAGTGCAATAGCTGCAATGAGTCATAAATTATAATAATAATAATAACAGGCATTTATTGAGCCCCTTATCAATAAGATTAAAGGGGCATTGGACAAAAAAAATTGACAATGATTTACACTTCATATGTTAGAAAATAGCAGTCAATTACTAGATATCGTTACAACCTTCAAAAAAAGTCTAAAATTTGAATTTCATTTTGTTAGTTGATCTTGGGTATGAGGCTATTCTGTAAATGTATTTATTGATGCTATCAATCAAGAAAGAGATCAACATTTGCTTGTAAAACATTCCTTTCACATCATTGATTGCAGATAAATCAAAAGAAATTTTTGAGTTTGCATAAGATCTCCTGAAAAGTCAATGTTAAAAATTCCAACTATAGAGGGCAGTATTTATTGTTGTCGACAACGATAAATAATTAGAAATAAAGAGAATATCTAAATATTTTGATATAAGGTTCGAATTTGACAATGAAACTTTGCATGCTGTCATTATTACCGCTAATACTTAAAATGATGCAAAAATCTCATAATGCTTGGGGAAAAGTTTGGGGATGATGCTAAACTTGTACAATGCCCCTTTCAAGCGCTGCACAACAATGATTAAAAATACTTACAACTATAACTACAACTATACATGAATCCACTAAGCAATTACTGTGTTTGGCCCTCTATTGAAAGAACCACAATTATCACTTCCCTGGACATTTAAATGAAACAAATATTCCATGAACTACATACTTGACAGGATACATTGTGCTTTATGAAATGTATCCAATTCACTAGTTGATAAGTTACCCCCAATCTTAGGACACCGCATTTTGTCACCGGGGGCACCGCAGTAATGGTTCTGTCCAATTGGTCTATGTAGTCTCAAGTCTTGGGCCACTGGCTCGTGGAATGGTTCTTCAAGAGCCAATGACATGCAAGAGACAAGTTTTGAATTTCTTGCCCATTCTGAAATGACGACTGTGTTAAATAAATAAAGCATATGGTAGCCATTGGCGATATAACTGCATGACAAAACAATTTTAAAATTGCTTGTGACTTGAAGGCTGTCAAATTCCTACATAGTGTAGCACCAAACAATTATTGTCAGCTATAAATATCTTTGGTTTTGTCTAAATTAGACATTCATAAGCAAAGATATGATACATCATCCACTAAAAACATCAGATTTCTCAAATCATTCATAGTGGGAAACATTGGTAACAGGTATAATGATATATTTGGTCTTCCACTTGAAAGAAGAGACCCATGTCTTTCATTTAGCAAACGATGCTGTAGATGAAGTCAAATTGTAAGCTTATTCATTGGCAGTGTTGATATTATGCAACTCTTTGTATTGGCTAATCGTAAAAATAAAGAACAAAAATGGCAAAGGGCATCTTCCACAAAATATAGTATTTTGCAGTAACTGAACTTGTCTCAGAGGAAAATTACAGCAAATCGTCGTAAAATGTCAGACTAATAAAATGCTTTATGTGCCTTTAAACGAGTCGTACAGACTAAGAAGTGGGGAGTATTAAGTGAACTTGGCAGTTGGCAATTCATAAACTCTTGAGATTTTGCAGATACTTTAATTTCAACATTAAGAAATTCAATTTAACTAACTGCATCAAGCAGCTATTGCAATCTATGTATATTATTATGATTATCAAATCATTTCTGTCAAGCTGGTTTAAGACTAGCCTGGCGTGTTGTCGTACGACAAGCATGACGTCAAAAATTTAAAGTGCGCAAACTGGACCGTGTCGCACCTCATTGCCGTACGACAAGCCGTTATATCGATTACCCTGTCCTGATGGTCGCAACGACACAATATTTTGAGTGGAATAAATTCAGCTTTTCTTGCGACAGACCATTGCGGCAATATGCAAATGTGTCGAGCTACAGTACGACAACTCAAAATTTCAAATGTTTGGTTGTCTGCGGCTACGTTGTGTGCCGCAACGACAGCTAGTCTGAAACCACCTTTATTAGGCCTAAAAAAAATGTTTGTTTGCCCTCCGCGACTGACCCTAAAATGCCAAAAATTTGGGTCGGGTATTTTATTTTATTTTTTTTTCTTCGAACATGTAAAATATGAAACTTAAAATTTAGCAGTATGAAGTCACATTTAGTAGTATAAAATGCATATTTCCTTTAAATAATGACCCACATTCTTTGATTAAGCCCTGCATTGCTAGGTATTCACGATAAAATCCATGGAATGACATCATTCTCTAAAGTAAATGTAAAGAGTAAAAAAAAAGGGGGAAAATTAAGGATCGACCGACCCAAAATTTTAATTTTTCCACTGGAGGGCAAACAAACAATTTATTTTTTTGGCCTTATTATAGTACTTACTTCTGGAAGAGGAAACAACAGAAGCCCAAACATGGTGAAGAAATAGAGATGCAGCATCAGCATTAATAACACACTGCACAGGAGAGACAAGAAGTATACAGAGATAATAGCAAGGGTTGACAGTTTGCAGAATTTCTTATTGATTACAAAAATCATATTT
>JXSR01S018367.1:14302-33279 GCA_000969725.1 Ophiothrix spiculata
TTTATTTTGAAATTACATCACATTATTTGCCTGAAGGTACGGGAAAATGTAACATCGCCACCCTTTTTAGTGGGCGAGTTCATGACGCATGGCCATATGCATGTGCATTGTGAACCCAGTGTTGCTTGAATAAAATAATTGTAAGTGAGCCATTGTATTAATGCAAGATTCTGCATTGATGTGTGTGCAATGCTGTGAAACAAATGCATTGAATAGGAGTTCGCTTTATTGATGCTTTTGTTGTTATGGTAACACTAGCTTTCCATGCACATGCTGTTTCTTGATCAATATGCATCAATTGTATATTGTTTTTCACCATAAATTATTGCAAAAATAAATTAAATTGTGTTTGGAATAATCTCTTATTTTTAAATAATGTTACAAAATGTTACTAAAATGTTAAATTCTTTAACCAATTTGTTTACTATTTTTTGTTTTCTGAAAATGATTGTTATTCAACTATATGTATGATTTAGAACAGTAAGCTTATATGATTTAGAATATAAAATTTCATTTGTAATATGTATAATGTTAAAAAATGTTAATAAATGTTAATAATTGTAATAAAATGTTAAATTCTTTAAACCAATTTTTTACTCTTTTTCGTTATCTGAAAATGATTGTTATTTCATTTGTAATATGTATAATGTTAAAAAATGTTAATAATTGTAATAAAATGTTAAATTCTTTAAACCAATTTTTTACTCTTTTTCGTTATCTGAAAATGATTGTTATTCAACTATATATATGTATAATTTGAAATATAAAATTTCAATTGTAATCTGTATAATGTAAATCTCAATCAAAATAAATTTCTCTTTCAAACATATATTTAATTTTGTTATAATTGTCATTTTCAAAAATAAAAAGAAAGAAGACTTTTAGAGCAAACATTAGCAGATAAAGTATCAATTCTATAATGTTTCTCACTCTTGCCATTTAAAAACTTTCTTGTTGGATTTTTAGAAATGCAAATAATAAAGGGTTTCAAAAATAGGATGTGGCTATAGGAATCAATACGGTAAATACATCCCCATTGACTTTACATACAAAATGGCCTGTCTTCAAACGCCATTTTCTCGGCTTAAACTCGACTGGTTGACTCGAGGTTGGTCTCGATTGAAAGATAATGAGTATATCTCTTCAATAAAATGGACCAAGATATATGGTCAAGGCAAAATTTTCGAGATACAGCGCTTCAAAATCACGCTTCATGATGTACGCACCCATGCCCTATTGAAAATAGTGCAATCTTACAAGAAACACTGTGTTCTCTAAAACACTTAAAAATTCTACAAAAATGGCACAAACAAAACTTTTTCATCATGAATGATTTAATGACAGTCTAATTGGCAGGATTAACAGCAAAATTTGGGCTAAAATACTTATTTTATACATATTCTGGAATTAATTTTAGGCAATGAGGGTCACTTTCAGCCTGTCAACAGGCATTCTCAACCTAGCAGCCGACGCTATACATTTTATTTACTGAAGTGGTATCTATAGACACAATGATCGTGTCAATAACCTAGCCCAAAATGGCTATAGACACGATGATCGTGGAGGGAAAATGAATGGCTATGGAGACGATGCTCACTGATGCTCAAGGGTATGGGAACAAAAATGGTGGAAGGAGGAAGGTGACTTGCATTGATTGGTAATATTACAACCGGGAGAGTTTCTGATGTTAATGTGAAGTTGCCTTTTTGTCCTTTGGTTCGTGGCAGACCAAAAGAGAGGAGTAAAACAAACAAGAGCCGGGAAGAAAATAATGGGGAGCAAAGTTGTAATATTAACAAAACAAGTCACCTTCTTCCTTCCTTCCTTCCTACCTTCCTTAGTTTTGTTGCCATCCCCTTGAGCATCAGTATGCATTCGGCTCCATAGATAGGGCCATTCACTTTCTCACACTCGATCATCGTCTCTATAGCCATTTTGGGCGAGGTTATTGAAACGATCATCGTGTCTACAGCCATTTTAGGCAAGGTTATTGAAACGATCATCGTGTCTATAGCCATTTTGGGTGAGGTTATTAAAACGATCATCGTGTCAATATCCTCGGCCTAAAATATATTAAAATGTCTCTTCAACAGGGTGAACCTGGGGCAAATAAACTGGACTCCTTCTCTGATGTTGAGGCTGCCAAGAAGGGATTTGGCAAGAAATTTACAGATAAAACCAAAAATAAATGGGATGACCGTGCCAACTTCAAGGCAGCTGCAGGCAAATATACACTCATTGAAGTGAAGAGTCAAGATGAGGATGAGATTGCTGACGAAATCAAAAAGGTGAGATCAAGGAAATGTAGTCTGCAAATCAATACATGTGACCAAGATTGCACAGGATGAAATTGGATAGATTGAGCCCATATATTTGAGAGATCAGAATATTTTAGAACTCATCAAGTCATTGATCAAGTAAAAATAATGTGACCTCCCACGAAACCCAGACAAGGTCAGGAAAGATCATTTTTCTGATTTGCCCATATTAAAAATGTTGAAATTACAAGCTTTAAAATGATTTATCACTTGTCGACAGTGCTCAACCTTTTGCCAATAAAAATCAATATTTCCCTTGAAAATTCCTTTGTTTTCTTTTGATTTATGACATGTTCATTGGGCTGTAACTCCATAAGTGCTCTGACGACTTTGTCCAGGTTTCTAGGAACAGGTCACATATTATAAATAGTTCTGGCTTGCAGATGTTGCAAATAGGATTACTCAATTAGGTTATGTGTCAAAAGGTCAATTTAGAAAACAAATGCAGAATATGTTATGGAAACAAGTTTGTTTTTATAGAGAGATTTTTAAACTTTTCAACAAGTTATTTTTGACTGTCTAATTTGGACAGGTAATTGGTTCTAATCTATCAACACAATCACAATAAATGTTCTTTATAATCTTAAATGAATTTTATGTTGATTTATAGTGTGTTGTTTTGTAATAATTTACAAGTTGTATGAAAATTGTTTGTATTTTTTCATTTGTTCTAAACCAAAACAGATCTTCATACTTGCAGATTGAAATTGACATAATTTATGGCAAAACATCTTCTGTTGAGAAATGTTAATAGTGTAGTACCAATACCAATTATTTTGAAACAACTTTTAATGATACTGATATTGCAAGTTTGATATCCACCACCTTAAAAAATAGTGGGTTTTTTTTTTCCCTTTTAATTTTGATAATTTGACAAAGCGGACTTTCTGATTTCTTTCGTAGCTGGAGGGTTTGGATGAGGCCGATGCAGGGTCTTCTAAGAAGACAGCCGCATGTAGTCTGGACAACCCAACGCAGAAACTCATGCAACTCATCTTTGATAATGATATGTTCCAGGAGCAGATGACCAAATTTGAACTCGGTATGTATTAAGGTTTCAGTCAACATGCCTTTTTGTCGACATTTATGTCGACATAAAGCATATCCAGACATGTCAACATGAAATCTCATTTGTCAACATGTATACAAAACTAGGCAAGTAAAATTCCATAAAAAATTGATATATTTATGGTTGTTTATTAGATGTTGAGCTTTACAGTGTTGTATAAATAATTTAATACTTAGTAGTTGCTCGTCATTTACGCCCGTTTTTAAAGTGATTACGATGGTTCACAACAAAAAAGTTACAAAATATCAATTCTATATCATCCATTCTGTCGTACGCAGAAATAACTAGCACATTACTATATTAAGGGTAAGTCTACGTCTAAAACGGGTCATTAAGCTTATGTAAACAATTTTGTTTTTTCTTTGAAATCAACTTTATGTCGACATATATGTTGACGTCGACAACAAAGTATTGCGACATGTCAACATCAAAAAACAGTCGCGACAGAAACCTGAGTATTTTTTTAAAAGTTACCATGTTAATTAGGTTGACACCTTATTGGGTTGTAAAGCAACAGAATTTAGAAATTAGTTGACTGTTTACAACTGGCAAAGTTTTTATGTTGCCTAAAGTAGGGATTACTTTTGTTGGTGTGCAACTGTTGGATGTCTGTGAGGGTGTGTAACTGTATGTATGTTGTAAACATTGTTAACCCTGTATAAAGTTGATCACAGTATCCTTATATTTTATCAGATTTTCACAGGTCGAAGGTTTTCACCTCAGGAGCAAATATGCGACTCCGATATGAGTGGGGTCAAAGATCATCTAGGGCACATAGATGTCAAAGACTTTTGGTGGTCAAATTATAAGATTGGTCAGCAAATCTTTGTACCTTATCAGATTTTCATATCACACTTCTAGTAATCTTTTCATCAGGCCTGATAATTTCCCGATTTAAATCTGTTTCCCGATTTTTTCCCCCAAAATGGATTAAAAAAAAAAAAAAAAAATCAAAAAGATTAGTGCTAGTGGCATGTTCATCATATTGAAAAATGGTCCATTTAAGCATAAATTTCTCAAAATTTTCTCAAGGGGGCGCTGCCACCTTGAACCCCGCCGGGGGCTGCACCCCCTGGACCCCTGCGCCCCCAAGACACCTGCTTGAACGCCTCGCGCAAGCGCTCGGATTGAAAACCTTTTTTTTTTTCAAGTGCCACTATCAGGCCTGTTTCATGTTATGAAACATCTGCGCACCTTTTAAGAGCATCTCTGCTTTTGCAAAATATCATTTATATGTTATATAATTATATCTGCATGTTAACAAATCATGTGTGGCCTAGCGCTTAAAGTCCCTGACTCTTAATCTCCGGGCATTGAGACGTCGTGGGTTCAAAATCGAGTTGGCGGCGTGTATAGTGTCCTTGAGCAAGATACTTACTCTCATGTGGTCCTCCTCACCCACATGTCAAGTGGGTACCGGAATTCTTCAAAAAAAAGGTGAGACATCTACAGATCTCGAGACTTGCAATATAGGGTATCAAAATTGGCCTGGTAGTATACATGTCTCACATAGGTATCAAATTTGGCTTTCAACTTCAAGTCTATAATAGGGTATCAAACTAAGAAAGAATGATTGAATTAATGACAATGGTGTATTAATTTGCCAATGAAAGTTCTTTAACATTCTGTCTTTGTAAGAATGTACCATATTCAGGGGGGTTGTGATTCATGGGTCATCAGATCAATTTATAAAAAATGCAGTGATACACTACCATACCATAACACTATATCTGATCCCCAGGTTCTTGCCATTTTCGGTTTGGCCGAAAAAAAAATATTGAAATTTGGGGTAAAAACAACCACCAAAATAATATGTTCATTTTAAGTAAGTGTAAAAGTGTGCGCCAAGCTCATCCCAACCAAAGTTTAAAATATTTTGAAACCTCCAGTTGGGTACATAACTTATGTAAAAAAAACGAAATTGGGATACCGTTGGCGTATCGTGTTACGCTGACTTGAACTATTGATAAAGAGCGCCCTCGAGCAGATTTTGGAGCGCCATTTCTCTATGCGCCATCAAGATCCCAATGTAAAAACAAATTCATAATTGAGAACTCAACAAGTAAAACCAAATTCAAGCAAAAAATTTGTGGGATATCTTTGGCGCACTGAGATAGTGAGGGTTAAATTAAGGTCAAATTTTTCAAATCTGGTGTGTTTTCGCAGCTCCGTAACTCTGTGCGCCATCAATAGAAAACGATAAAACCAACAATAATGTGTAGAGACAATTTTACTCAAGATTATAAAAACTGAAAAAAGAAACTTGGGACATCTGCATTTGGTGTTTTTTATGATTTTTTGAAAATTGGCTAAGTATTAGCATTTTAGGGCTGAAAGTTGCAGAATTCAACAGCTTTGCACTAAAAATATTACAAATAACATGTTTTTTGTAAAAAAAAATATTACACTCCATTACAGACCTGTCTCAATGTGTTTGTTATTATCCAAAACATGTCCAAAAAGTTTTTTGTGTACATGAAAAAAAAAATTCAAAGACAGTCTTATTTTGGTATTCATTTTCCTGGATAGGGTATCCATTTGAACAGATATGACGGTGGATTTATGGTCTCAGATAGGGTATCATTTCACCAATTTTTGGTCTCACAGGGTCACTTTTGGAACCTGCGGAACTCGGGTGGTTACCCAAACCCTAATATCAGTTACACTCGACCCCACCGCGGGATAAATATGACCTATTGACCTGCTATATCAACACCAAATAATTTGATACACTCCCAGTAATGTACCTTGTCTTATTTGTCCTTTTTAGATGTCAAGAAAATGCCACTGGGCAAGTTGAGTAAGACGCAAATTGCCAAGGGATTTGAAGCATTAGAAGAGATTGAGACAGCAGTCAACAAAAAGTCTGCAAAGAGCAAGCTCCAAGAATTGACTTCCAAATTCTACACCTTAATTCCTCATTCTTTTGGACGTAAAATTCCACCAGTTATCGACTCTGCAGAAACCGTCAGGGCCAAGATGGATATGTTGTTGGTAAGATTATTGTTCACTTTCTTCTCTTTACATTTATTAAAATATTACAAAACTTCTCATCAAATAGCATTACAGGCATAGATGATGCTGCTGGCTAGTAAATCAAGATGTACATTCTTATTCATTGTTGCAATAAAAACTTACATTTGCAATTTTGGTTGCAAAAATACAAAGTTGCAAATCATCATATAAATGCGAGAAAGATTTGTCCCACGTGTCTCAATGGCTCATGAAATGATTTTTCAGGTGACACCTGAAAAAATATTTAGCAGCAACTGACTTATGGAGGTATGTAGGTAATTCGTGTATCTACATTCCTACAAGTTCAAAACACTTGAAACTTGGTTAAAAACATAAATAGCATGGAAAAATTTTCTCATCGTTGCCATGGTAACAGATTTTGTAGTGTTGGGTTACACTTGAAAGGAGGGGGGGGGGCAATCATAACTTCAAATAGGAATGTCTTATAGAGCTGATTAGGGGCTTATATTGAAGCTCTGTTGAAGCTCTTGAATCAATCTGCATTGAACCTCAAATATTGGCTTCTAAACATGGTTGACAATGTTATTTTTGTTAATATTATGAATATTAATGAGCTGTTTTAAAATTTATGAAAAAAAAACTTATGATTTTCTGCATTCAAGTGATGAATTGGAGAACCAAAAAATTCTACTCTGGTAAGGAAAGTGATTTTGACATCTGTCTCCAGTGAATCCTTTAGCATATTGATCTACATAGATAATTGTTGTACAAAAAACAATTATTATCCTTAGTAGCTAGGTAGATTTTTCTGAGAAGTTAAAGCATATCATTTTCCCCTATATCATGACATATTTCCATATCAATAATTGTTAATAACAGAATGTTCTTGTTGTTTACCTTGCAGGTATTAGCAGACATTGAAGCAGCCCAAACTATGCAAAAGGAAAAGAAGAAGACTGCCAAGGTAATGGTTCCTGCACATATATTCACCACCCCTATCATTGACTCCCTTCCAAGTCCCAATATGGTGGGTTTTTATTCTCTTTCACATCAAAGTCCCGGCCAGTAGAAATGGTGTTCTGATAATGAATTGACGCAATGAGTACCACAAGCATTGCTGACAACTTAAGTGATTTAGTATGAAAATTGCAAACATGTAAGCCCATGAATCTCCCTGAAATGGTTAACTTGATAAATGTACATGTAGTATACCCATCATGGATACAAACCAACGCCATTCCAATCGATTGCTATTATTATTTTTTTATTACAGCCTGCAGCTGGTGAAGAGCCCCATCCAATGGACGTCAATTATGGCTTGCTGAAATGCGGACTGGATTGGGTCGGCCCCAAGACCAAGGAGTACAAGGTTGGTGTAGTATTCAGGACTTGCTTTACGTGCTTGTATGAGTGTTACGTTAAACTGATAAAGGTGTGATAATACCTTGCACAATAAGGCCATGCACATACTGTTGGAAAGAAGACTGAGCAGCCTTTGAATATGTGTCTTTATGCCACTATCAGTGGCGTAGCCAGCATAGGGCAAGGGGGGCAGACTGCCCACCCCCCTGACAAAATAAACGAGTGGGAAATCAAGACAGCAAGCAGGAGAAATTGGGAAGCACATGAAAAATGAGAGAGCAGCTGCATGACTGCTAGATATATAGGTACATTGGGAAAAGAAGAAAATTGTGGCAATTTTTTTTTTTTGGGGTGCACCAAAATGGATCTTTTGCCGGGAAAAGTTTAGAAGAAATATGCACACACCGGGGGGAAATTGGGACGCAATTTCTTTGCCCCCCCCCCCCCCGATCAAAAAGTCTGGCTACGCCACTGGCCACTAGGTCCGGTACCGGTACAAGGATACTTGCATCCTAGCGTTATCATTGGCCATGGAGGTGTGGCGATCTCCTCATTGCAAATATAACAAATTGTGGAGTCAGGTCCAATCGCTTTGAAAGAGATATGGGCACCCCAACCTGTGCAAATGCAGTCTGTTCCCTTATCATTTTTTTAATATGAAACATGACCAGAGTAATTACAATGTATTAAACCTAACCGTACCAGACACTCCAAAACACCTCGGAGAGAAATCAAGAAATTAGCCAAAGTCCAAATAAGTCATAGACGGTAGATAGGTATGAGCACGGAATTGCTGCCTAGGCAGCGCCTGGTCGGTGGCTTGGTATTGCTGGGCATGGGATCGGGGTGCGCCAGGTCCCGGGTTTGAATCCCACCTCGGACATAGTGAAAAGGGGGATTTTTTATATCTATGCCTTTCCCAGGAGATAGTTTTTAAACGAAAATGGGTTAGGGTTATGGGAGGTCGAAGCCTCACAATCCCTAAAAATTGTTTTTTATCATAACTTGAAAACTAATAGAGTAAACTACATAAATGTGTACATTTGTAGAAAGGAAATTTTACAAGGAATCCATTTACAGCATCAAATTCAAATTTTAAGAACTCTCTTTTTATAAACTCACCAAAAACGAGTTATTTTGCCAAAAATTTTGAACAAGCCTAGAAAAAGTATTATTTGGTAAAAATCTTCCAAAATAGGTAAAAATCATCTAAATCGATAGTTCTAGGGAATGTTTTCTCAAATTTTTGATTAATTTCTTAGTTTTCACAAAAGTCCAAGGATTATGCATGTTTTTAAATTATTTGTCTTATTGTGTATGTGCATTGCCGTGCTTGTATGAATCTTTAATCAACATGACGTAAATTTTGCACATTTACACTGAACTTTGACAACAAATTCAACTCACTAAAACAGTAGTACATCAGATTTATAATCTATGCAAATATAATATGTGGCAGCTATTGGACTAAGTGAGTTTTTGAAAAACACTCTTCAATTAGTCATTGATCAACTTGACTTTGGAATGAGCTAGGTATTTGACTGAAGAACTCTATGCAGTCTCAGTCTCCACTAAAAGAAGAAAATTATACCGTTAATCAACTTTGTTATTTAAAGTCTGTATATGAAATGCACATTGACTGCTTTTTGATTGGGGTTAAAATTTTTCATTGACTTTGATTTTCAATTCAGGTTATCAAGAACTATGTGGAGGCAACCAAGGGTGGTTATAGGGACCCCAAGCTGCTCAATGTCTGGACTGTGGACAGAGAAGGCGAGGTAAGATAGTATTACATGCATGCTACATGGGTGCACACATACAGGCCACATGGGTACAACATGGTTATCACATGTATGTCATAAGGGTGGTTGGAGGGACCCCAACCTGCTCAATGTCTGGACTGTGAACAGAGAAGGCAAGGTAAGATAGCATTACATGCATGCCACATGGGTGCACACATACAGGCCACATGGGTATCACATGTATGTCATAAGGGTGGTTGGAGGGACCCCAACCTGCTCAATGTCTGGACTGTGGACAGAGAAGGCAAGGTAAGGTAGCGTTACATACATGCCACATGGTTGCACACATACAGGCCACATGGGTACAACATGGGTATCACATGTATGTCATGAGATTGGTTGGAGGGACCCTAACCTGCTCAATGTCTGGACTGTGGACAGAGAAAGCGAGGTAAGATAGCATTACATGCATGCCACATGGGTGCACACATACAGGCCACATGGGTACCACATGGGTATCACATGTATGTCAGAAGGATGGTTGGAGGGACCAAAAGCTGCTCAGTGTCTGGACTGTGGACAGAGAGGTGAGGTAAGATAGCATTACATGTATGCCACATGGGTGCACACATACAGATCACATGGGTATCACATGTATGTCATAAGAGGGCTAGAGGGACCCCAAGATGAGAAGGCGTGGTAAGATAACATTATATGCATGCTGCATGGGTGTATACATACAGGCCACATGGGTATCACATGTATGTCAGAAGGGTGGTTTGAGGGATCCAAAGCTGCTCAATGTCTGGACTGTGGACAGAGAAGGCGAGGTAAGATAGCGTTACATACATGCCACATGGGTGTACACATACAGGCCACATGGGTCTGACATGTATGTCAGAAGGATGGCTGGAGGGACCCCAACCTGCTCAATGTCTGGACTGTTACAGAGAAGGCAAAGGTAAGATAACATTACATACATGCCACATGGGTGCACACATACAGGCCACATGAGTACCACATGGATATCACATGTATGTCATAATGGTAGTTGGAAGGACCCCAAGCTGTAGACAGAGAAGGCGAGGTACGACAGCAGTATGTGCATGCATGCATGCCACATGGGTGCACACATACAAGCCACATGAGTTTCACATGGCTATCACATATACATTAAAATCTCGATATAGTGCCCCTTTTCCCAGTTGCCATTTTGTGCCATATTTTTTATATGGTTTAAAAGATATGAAATTAATTGCCTGTGTCTGATATATAACGAATGTAACTTTCATTTTAACATCTGATTAGTGATGTAGACCTGTTGGTATTGTGGTAAGAAACACGTTTATGAGCAAAACATGAGGTGCACTATATCGAGATTTTAAAGTATGTCATAAATTTTGATTTGCAAGAATCAAATGGACCTCATCAGTTTATCAATCCTGGTGCTGTCTCAACCAAACTTATAACAGGGGTGTGATTTGCCCGGATTTGTCTTGATTTCAAGACTTTTTGTAATAAATCCCTGGAATTTTTCATGAGTAAATCGATAGAAAAACTGATCACACAAACTGGAAAAAAGCATGATAATGGAATTTTAATCTGAAATTGCCTCTGAAATGATGTTTCCTGCCATATTTAATAGATAGAAACCCCCTGGCTTGGACCCCTGGCCATGAAGACGCTCCGCTCGCTTCACTCTATTACATTCTTCCAAGACTTTTTAAAAAACTTCAATCACAGCCCTGCTTATAAATTTGCACAAACAATGGGAAATCACATGCAAAATGTGAGGTCTGCAATTCCTTTTTTTTTTCAAAGCCACAAACAGTTAACATATTACTATTTCATTGATGCTAGTCATGAAATGAATTCATCATGTGAGTGCAAGAAAGTCGTATCTGCAATGGCTGCCCTAAGTTATATCTTTTTTACAACTTGTCAAGAGAATGTGAAAAATCCCTCAAAATTTGGGCGTCTTATGTCAGTGGTTCTTGAAATTTTGAGAACCACTGACCCAAGCAAGACTGGAGATTTTACAGTGTGCAATCCACATTTATGTCAAATGGCAGCTATTGCAGATACGACTTTCTTGCACTCACATGACGAATTACGAACCTTCCATGAAGTATCCGCAACCAAAACCATGGGCCAAAGAAACAACTGGGATGGCCAAACAATTTTCAGCAAAAATGAGTAGTGGAAAAATTGTGAAATGTGTATGTGACACAAGCAATTTTTCAAAAAATCTACTAATTTTAGCTATTTTTTTTTTTTTTTTTGCAATCTTGAAATTCATTGAAGTGTGCATTATTTTCGGACATTTTAATTTTTGAATTTTATAAAAAAAAAAACTTTTGGAAATTGAGAGTTGAAATTTTTGTCACTGACTGAGCGGGGGGCAATGCTTGTGACATCTGTTTTCCGGCATAGGTGCTGTAAGCAGGTAAACCGGCTCATCGGGTATATGGTTCATACACACGTGTATACCGGCTCATCAGGTTAAAAGGGTTAACACAAATAATTGTATTTTTCTCTACATATTTCATCCATTTCAACAGGATAAACGCTTTGCCGCACATGATAAAACTGGTAATCGCCGATTGCTATGGCATGGTACAAATGTTGCTGTAGTGGCAGCCATCTTGAAATCGGGCCTTCGCATCATGCCACATTCAGGTGGACGTGTGGGAAGAGGAATTTACTTTGCTTCTGAACATTCTAAATCAGCTGGTTATGGTGAGTTAGTTTAGTTTTTGCACAATTTGAAGATTAATTTTGTTTAATTTTGTGGGCCCACTAGAGAAATATAATTACATTTTACATTAAATTTATCTGTAGAGGGTAACTAATCTGCTATTAACCAATGCTTTTCCAAGACCAAAGAGGAGGGTATTTTATACTGTATAAGTTTGAGGGTAGATGTGTTTCACCTATTGATATATTGAAGTTAATTTTGATAAATATCTCCACAATAAGGAGAGGTAATTTACAGGGTATATATTATAATCACCATAAATCAAAGAAAATCAAATGGAGAGGCAGAGTTAATAAGTCGCCCTACATGAGCTACGGTCCAATGGGGTTTACATATATGCTGGACTCTGATGTCTTATCCAAAATAACTGCTAATCAATCTAAGCACTTGATATAAGCCGTATCCTGAATTGTTTTCCGCGTCAAGCACATAAAATGCGTGACGTATTGGTGATTGCGCAAATTTCTTGTAACGTGTAGTTAAACGCAGTGCGTCATGTAGAGGTCGCCCATGTAAACATCCGCCATTTTGTTAACCTCTTCACCAAAGCCTTCCTCTCACAAATGATTGCTGTATAATTAGATAGGCGAGTGATCTGGCAAGTTGTGTAATACTATTGGTCAAAATTTAATTATGATCAGCGGTTACCTGAGTGGGCAGTCTGAGCCATAATAGTGAAGTGCCGATATCAAGGGTGCCAGAGTATTGCTGGACTTGATATAGTGACCAACTGCTGGAATTAACCAATGAACAAAAAACTTAACTGTTGTCTGCTGTGGTTATTGCAACACCTATCAAATCAAAATATGGCGGGAGCACCGCTTCTCCTTTTTAATTTTCTTTGCCATGAACAAATCGTTATGTGAGTGCAAGAAAGTTGTATCTGTAAAAGCTGCCATTTGTCATAAATTTAGATTGCAGACTGTATAATCTCCAGTCTTGGGTCAGTGGTTCTTTAATTCACCTGAAAAACCATTTCAAGAGCCACTGACATATGGCAGGGAAATTTTGAGCATTTTTTCACACTCTATACAGTAATGAGATGATAAATATAACATAAGGCAGTCATCACATGACGAAATATTTTTACTATAGTCCAGTACAAACATAATGATTGTACTTGCACCATCCGCACAATCAATGAAGCGGGATTAAGACATATATCAGTATTAAAGATATCCACAATATAGGGATATTAAGTTAGCTCATTTATGCATACCTACACGCCAGCTCTGATAAAGATACAGCATGAATCATTAAGAGAATTGAAAAGTGCCATGTTTACTGCTAATTGCTAACTGTGGTTTTTTTTCTTTGTAGTTGGATGTACCAACAAAGGCACTGGTATCATGTTCTTAAATGAGGTGGTACTTGGCAAAGAGCACCACATCACAATAGATGATAGCAGTCTAAGACAAGCACCAAAAGGATTTGATTGTGTCATAGCCAAAGGACGTACAGAACCAGGTGAGACACATCTATAATACATGACTGTCCCAAAATTTGTTTGACATGTCGCTTTTGTGAAGTTAAACCAAGTGAGTCACACTGTATTGGGGTGTTTGTATGTGTGTGGTTAAAGTTTTGCTGTAGCTCAATACCATTATCAGAAGTACACAAAATTCACACAACATAGTCTTTTGAGTATGGTGTTCTTTGAAGGTTATGTGAAGGTCACATAAGGTCAAAGGTCATCCAAGGCTAAATTCCCAAATTTTTCAAAAAGTTTACTGAATTTCTTTCAATGCCATTGCCAATACTCTGACCCTTGATCCCATATAAAACAAACTGTGCTTCTAATAATAGTCCTTTGGGTAAGGTCAAGGTCATTTCAACTAACAAAGGTCATTTGAGATCAAACTCCTAACATTCAGAAAGTTGACCTGAAGTCAGCCAAGGTCAAGTCAATATTATCGCAATAAAACTTGGACCCTCCCAAACCTTGCACCATAAATAGCCCTTAGCCAGGGGAGTGTCTTGATGGGGATCAGGCAAGGTTACAAAAGGTCATGTAATGAGTTAAAAATCTTTAAAGTGTTTGTTAACTTGAAATAAGGTCATGGCCTAGGTCAATATTCAAGATCACTGTGAAAAGTCTATTCTTTGGCCTTTAAATGTACAAACTGGCACCATGAAATACCCATTGACCATTGGAGGTGGTGATATCAAGGTCATTTGAGGTCAAATTTGAAAAAATATTCAATAAGTTGACCTGAGGTCAAGTCTTGATCAGTGTAATTACTCTTTAATCCTACACCCTGCATGGACCAAATCTGAACTAAGATTTTAGTTCAAGTTTGTTGAAATTATTTGCAGGGAGGTGAAAGTATTATATGTATGTATGCGAAATAATCAAGGGAAATGAGTCGCATGTCAACAATTTCTAATTTTCTTAAAACTTTTCTCTTTTCCAGAACCCAAATCTGATACATCTTTAACAATCCAGGGAAAGAAAATTACTGTCCCACAAGGTGAGCCTGTCAACCAATCCAAATATAGTAGCAGCTACTTCTCCCAGAGTGAATACCTCATTTATAAGGAGAGCCAGAATCGCATTCGCTATCTACTGGAATTTAAGCTGTATTAATCAGTCTCACTGATGCAAAAATATTTTGGAGACATCGCTATCAAAGTTTATTGGAAAGCGAGTGAAGATATGTTGGAAGGAGCATCATGTTAGCTGTCTAAGCCAGAGTTTGTATTTAGGAGCTGCAAGTTGTTGTGTTTTGGAGAAGCTACTTGTTTGTTCAACATGTAGAGGATTATTTTAGAGACTCTTTCTATAATGAGTATGTATGCAAAGAACTACATACATAAAATTAGCATCTCATACATTTAGGTTTATTTTTTGTTTTAACCAGCTTTCAGTTTGTATTAATGTTAGGGGCACACCATTAGATTTTCAGGGGCAGGAGCAAGAAGTTTTTGGGAAAAATCCCCCTCCATAGGCTGAAGAAAAAAATCTCAGTAACTAAAAAAAAAATCACTCCATTATGGGGAGCAAAAAAAATTCAACCCTGAACCCAACTTCCTGATCCCCCTGGAAATCTATTGGTGCGCCCCCTAGGGGCCACTTCAAAACTCAACCGGCAGCTGCCATTGATCAGGACAATAGCAACCGACAATTTGGTGGTCACCCCCCGGTTTTGGCCGCCAGTCGAGTTTTGAAGTGCTTCCTAGGCTTTTTATGTTATTTTATTCGAGATGTAGTTTAAATTTCACATCTTAATTTTTTAATTTAGAGTTAGTATGAGTAACTTTTTTACCAAAATGTATAGTTGATATACAGTTGCAATATGGTGAACCTACACCCAGGTTTGGTTTTCATCAAGAAATTTGAACTTTTAAAGTACAGCCTTCAGTTACTGCATAATTACTCCCCACCAACCCCCTTTCGGTTGCGTATTGTGCATTGCCACTTTATTCCTTGAAATTTTGAATGCATTTCACAGTGTAGATATGCATTTTGTACATTCAAGAACAGATACTACAAAATTTACTGTGTGTGTTTGGCTTGTACCTCAATGTCGATGGAATATATGTTTTAACAGACTGAAATCAAAATCGATCTTGCCATTTTTTCTTACAAATTTTAATAGGAAAGTGAGAGGCCGTTTGTGTTCAGGAGGCCGGTTGTTTTGTCTGCTTCTCTGTACATGGCAAATTACAGCAGGGGTTTTCTCTTAGCAGAACCTTGCTAGATGTGTTTTTTTTTTGTAATTGGACCAAAACCTTGTTAATCAGAGGGGTTCACTATAAGTAGACTTAGAGGCAAATATGATAATGTATCATAGTGTAAAATTATATCATGATTGTTCAAAATGTAGCTATAAATTAAAGTTTTAATATTTTTATCTCAATTTTTTATGTGTAAGTTAAGTATCTCTATATCATAGAATTCATCATTTTAAATGTTTTACAACAGTTCCTAAATTAGAAGAAATAAGGTTTGTTTGTTTTAGTGCCAGGATCATTATGAGAATTTTTGAGGGATTATTATGACATTATTGATCTATTTTCTTGCCTGTCTGAGATTTGAAATATTGTATTAAAGCAGCTAAAATGTATATTTCTTGACATTTTTTTGTTTGTCAAGCAGTTGGACAAACAAGAAAGCAAATTGAGTATTGTATGAGTTATGTACAGAGAAAGGGTCACAATTTCTTTCAAACTTGTTTGTGTTGTGTAGGTACAAAGGAACTGGTTGATATGTATTATAACAGACAGAATGCCTTGTCTTGTAATTAGAAGGTGGTCAGCTGAAAAAGTTTAGTTAGTTTCTCGATAGAAATGGTTATTTTGAATATCTGAAGAGTATACTTTATATATTTCATGGTGGCGATATTATCACCAGAGTGGTCATTAATGTGGCAAGGCCCCATGTGTCTTGCCTATGCTGCATGTTTGGTCATAGCACAGCATTTCAGGGAATAAACATATTGCTATAAAGACAGAAGAATAGGTATTTCAAAAGTTTAATG
Source organism: Ophiothrix spiculata (assembly GCA_000969725.1). Classification (NCBI taxonomy): domain Eukaryota; kingdom Metazoa; phylum Echinodermata; class Ophiuroidea; order Amphilepidida; family Ophiotrichidae; genus Ophiothrix; species Ophiothrix spiculata. The sequence continues at coordinate 31,009 of JXSR01S018367.1, forward strand.
GTTGTTAGTTAATTTCCTGAATATATTTCAGTGTTGTGTCTAATACTTATATACCTGATATCTCATCTTAAAAGTAATATGTTGATATCTTTTCCCCAAAAAAGTTGATCTTAAATTAATTTTGATAGTGGTATGTGTATGTAGGCCATTCTTGTTGGTATGTCACACAGTATCACATGCTTCAGGACTTGAACTTAAGCATGTACTGGTTTGGTATGATAAGCATACACTGTACTTCTAACATTAGGCAACATATTTGTGCTTTTCTTTTAATGTAATCCAGTAGCTCAAACAAGTTGACAAGTACTGCAAAAGATTTTGCAAATTGTTTTTCTACTATTGACTATATTGCCTAATAATCAATTTATCATTCTTAAGACTGTTCAACCATTGAAGAAACGGATTCTTTATTCAAGTTCTTGTGATGTTTGTGACCATCCCAGAGGGTCCATCTGAGGTAGCTTAACCCTAATCTTGTTTTCTTTGGGCAAAAGAATAAACTGAAATGCATGTTTTATTCACAGACGTTTTTAAAGATTTTGTCTTGAATTACATTTATTTTACATGATTTTAAGAATTTACGTGCATGTAAAAGAATACACTGCAATCCGTATTTTAAACTTGAAAGCTGGAGTTGTGTAAACTGATTACACACCCAAACTTATTTTATTGATTATGTATCTCACTATAGAAGTATGTATATTTGGTTTACAACTCAGCAATATGTAGAAGATATTGATTGAAAATGGTGTAATAAATGGTCAATTAAAACTAAGTATCACTGCAGCTTGGAATTTGATTATTTGAGTACTATAGTATTTCATTTTGTGTAGGCCTACTTTTTTGATGAGCCTCAACTTTCAAGTTCAAGATTTTTTTATTTGGTTCTCATCACATACAAAAGCATTATATCTTGTTTGGTAGATGTGATGATACACTCGCGCTCTAAAGTATTTCCGCACAATTAAAAACGTTCAAAAACCTCGTTTTCTATATAAAACAACCTAGAATCATCAAAGATTCACACTAGTATTATAGGTAACTTATCTATTTAATATGAATAAATCAATGATTCTTTTAATATTTGATCTTCCATTGTTATAAAAATGGCTGATTTCATGGACCATATACAAATATACCACAAGTATATGGGGAAGCGGGTTAGCGTAGCGGTACTTCTCTCGCTTTGCACCAATGAGATTCGGGTGTCTTGGGTTCGATTCCTGGCCCCGGCGCTGTATGTGCATTTGGTTTGCAGTCCATACTCGCTTCCATACGTTTTTCTCCGGGTACTCCGGTCTTCCTCCTGCATCTAAAACTGTTACTAGATTTGTCCATCTGAGTCTGCCTTCACCCAGGATATGGAAAGCTGCACAAAGGGTGAATATTACAGGCAAAGTACCGATAGAATGTGCTCTATTGAAGCACTTCTAAGTGAAGTGAAATGGTTGTGAAGATTTACCTGCAGCGAATGATGAGCGCTTTGTATCTTCGGTATAACTTAAAAAAGGCGCTATAAAAATACCATTATTTATTTTTTATTTATTTAAGTACAAATCTCATTACTATGTAACTAATCAATTTTTCATAACCTCATTATTACCCGGGGGGCACTTCCATGGTGGGTACGCAGGATGTGCCACTGGATAGACCCCACTTTTCAAATCGCTGTGTACCCAATGACCCCCTCTTTTATTTTCCAAGCCCACTTGTTACTCAATGGCCCCCTTTTTCTTATCTCTTGCTACTGAATGACCCCATATTTTTGCCTTCTGTTGCTACTGGATGACCCCCATTTTATGAAATTTTTCCTGTACTCAGACCCCCTTTATAACTTCCGTGTACTTAATGACCCCCTTTTTTAGATGTTTACATGAATATTCTTCTTTATTGGCAACTTGAAACTGCAGCATGAAGTTTTCAATCAAACAACAAATTCATGCTACATGTTTGACCATCTACTTTTGAGTAAAATTGGTGCTTTACCATCAAAATTGGTATATTGATGATTGGATTTTTGAGCCAAAAATAGGTATACAGATGGTCAGTTTTTCAAAGTCCGGTAGGTACATACCGTACAAAAAAATTTGAATTTTCAAGAACCCCCTATCCCCCGGCCATGAATCTAAATGAATCGCATCACAGTTTTGTTGTTCTTTGCAAATATGGGCAATTTGTAGATGATTAGAGGCTTTGTACTCGATGACCCCCTTTTGCAAAATTTGTACCCAATGCCCCCCATTTTACATCATCATACATCAAAGGGCCCCC
>JXSR01S018369.1:37505-47522 GCA_000969725.1 Ophiothrix spiculata
AACTAAAATTTTCATTTGCGAAATGTTGAACATTTTGCTTTTTAGAATCTTGAATCAAATGTCTAGGAAGGGTTTTTAGTTAAAAAAAAAAAATTGACCCCGCCCCCCCAAAAAAAACATTTTTGACCCCCCCACCCCAGTTTGCCTCCCAGAAAAAATTCAGAAGCTTTTAGGTGCAAATTTCTCTCAATTACAATTTTGACATACAATATCATCATGTTAGTCAAAACTATGTGTTTTTAGCCAAACAAATTTGTCCGAAAAGATTTACAGCACTTACAGTACTAGAAATGTACTTTCCTTCTATTATCTTAGTACTGCACATTTGGAACACAGTTCGAGTACATCATAGTACATTTCGAGTACATTTATTAGAATCTAGTATTTTTTTTATAAACGTAAGTACATTTCTAGCACACTTTTTAGTACTCAAATTGTAATAGAATTGTACTCGAGTCAGTGTTCCAAATGTGCCCCTCTGGAATTTGGTTAAAATAGTACACTTTGAGTCTTGTCAATAGGCATCGATCGATACATATCGACAGACTCTGAATCCACCATAACTCGTCACTTAATCACTCTTTAACTCGCCCCAAAAAACTCACTCACTGTTTACATGTATTTTCATAGTCGGGCAGTTTGAGGTCAAATCATTCTAGCATATCGTCACGCTACTAAAATAATTGCTTATCTCTTGAACATGTTCTTCAAAGTCCAAGCCCTAACAAGAATTTTGTTGCGGAGTGTGGATTTTCAAAAAATGAACCTTTTGGAGGAATAAGTTTTTGGTCGACCCTAAAAAAATGACAAGCAAAAATTGGGTTTTCAGTGCTCTCTTAAGCATTTTGTGTGTATTTTATCCAAAAACGATCGTTAAAGAGGTAATTTGGTGCTTTTGGGATTCTTTTTGTAGACATTTGGAGGATTTTTGTGGACTTTTTTTGTTGTACATTGTCAAATTTGGGAAGGGCGCGACGCACTCACCGCACCCATAATTAGGGACATGTCTGGATGACTCTATTTTTATTTATGTTGTGTACCGAATGACCCCCTATTTATTGTGCAACAACCTGCCCCTACTTTTTACCCTTGTCACTTTAGATAGTGAGTCTCACAACATGTTATGATATATAATAATAATAATAATAATAATAAAGCGTTTTTTTAACGCGCAAAAATCATCCTGGAGGATCTCGAAGCGCGTGAAAACAGGGACAATGAACAAAGACAAACACGACGAAAAATTAAGAAACGGGGAATGCCTGACGGAAGAGATGGGTTTTTAACTCGGATTTGAATTGACTGAGAGAGGATATGTTACGGATGTTGTTTGGGAGTGAATTCCAAACAGTGGGGCATTGAAACCTAAATGAGCGCTCACTGGCAGATTTGAGATCTGAGTTTGGTATCTTGAGAATCCTTTGAGAGCCGGAACGTAAAGTGCGGGGTGGATTATAGATGTGTAAAACAGATGAAAGGTAAGTTGGAAGGGTGCTTTCGAAGTGATGGAAAGCAAGGACACATAATACTTACTTATATATACTTACCATTGTATCTCATTGTATACGCCAACCCAAAACACGTTGTCAATTAGGCAGAAATATTGTGCTTGTCTATCTTATTTAGGCGGGTGGAGCAGCCCCCACCCCCCTATGTATCAAAAAGGTGTTCAAAAAATCCCCTGAAAGTCTACAAAAACACCTAAAAGCACTAATAAAACACTACACCAAGCGGTTGTAAAATTATTTGAAAAAATGTTTATTTATTTATTTATTTTTGTTGTGGTTTTGTTGATGCACAAAAGGTCGACTTTTTTAAAACCAACACCCACTTGAAAGCATCCAGGATACGAGCCTATATCCCGCCTATCTCTGATCACATACTGTTATTAGGTAATTGCCGATCTCAAATAAAAAACGAACATTTCCTATGTACTACTAACAGACGTCTAGACATGTAACCATTGCCAATATTTTCGCTTTGTATCGTGAAGTTTATTATACAGGACATGTTAAAAAAACAATGAAGAAATAGACTTTTTTTCTTTTTTTCTTCCAATGTCGTCAAAATATTAGATAGGTAGTTATTTTAGTTATTTTATCAGTGTGACTATAGAGAGACATATTTTCGGGATCAATTCGTCTTCTTGGTTTCATAATACTGCAATGTTTTCAATGTGGTACATTTGCAAGGTCATAGCTTTTATAACATGTACGCAAAATTTGGGTGCAAAATTAATTATAAAATGAAAGCATGCTGACATGAAGACTTTGCAAGAAGGTGGTTGTGCCAACTTGCAGCTAGCAAAATCTGGCAACCGGGCTTGAAGAAGATGAAAACAACCGAGATTCACTATGCCTTGCCATGGGATTTTATAATGGAAATACGTGTTTTTTGTAACAGGACCTTCCAGATGTAAGTAAATTATACAGCATCGTATACAGTATATGATGTTATTAAATATGAGGTATTTTTGGACATAGGCCTATAGCTTCTAAACAAAATGTGAAACAAACGAGTTAAAAAGTAAAAGTATTGAAAAGTCCATGTTCGTATTTTCTTACCTTTTACCCAACTTTTCGATGAATTTGACCTGTTTTTTTTTCATGTCACCTTACTGAGAATGCCAGATAAAATATATGTACCGATAAATGAGCAACGTGGGAACTCTTTTCACTTAAAATAATAAACTTTGATTGACACTTCTTGCTTTTAGGGAGAAATTTCGACAACGGAAAATGTTACCGGAAAATTTCATGCTATTGGCTACATTGCCATTGTGAGTATTTAATTTCATGCTAAATTTAAAACAAAATGCATAATTATATCATTAGTCTTTGTAATTTAACCTGACAAATGGGAAAGCAATCGGTTCACTGGAACACATGAAATTATAAGGTTTTCGCGAAAATGGCATGAGATTTTTTTTGACCATATGTTCTTGTCATTAAAATCATTAATGACTGCTTATGTGTAATCTAGAGACTTAATTCTTCATGTACACTAAAAATTGTGATGATCGCATATGTTTAAGTAGGCAAAAACGTGAGGTAAACTTGACGTTCAGCCAAGCGAGACGATTTAGGGACAGCAGCCTTAAGTGTAAAATTGAGCACCGAATGGGATCAATCCCCTCATGTACGGGTAGGGGGCCACAACACAAATGGGTCGAAAAACGTGATTTTTAGGTCAAATTTGATTTGACAACGCCTGGGTCAAAGTCACTTCACCACTCAAGTTGAGTAGTCATATGGAATGTGTATATGTAATAGAGTGAAAAGCAGGCAATTAAGTATCATGGTTACACTTGACTGCGCCAAGAGAATGCTTGGAAGCAAACGAAAAATGATCCTTCAACGCCCCACCAGTTTACAAAAATAGGGTTGTGATGAATGTGGAGTGTTTTGTGACGGTATATGACAGATTGAAAACCTCTTAAAACATTTTAAAATGTCATCTAAAACATGCTCCGGGAGCATGTTTAAATGTTTGCAAGGCAATATTTAAACATGCTCCTGGAGCATGCTCCCGGGGCAGCTGCTCCTGGAGCATAATTTCGGGCCCAAATCTCACAAAAGCATACCGCCAGGGACCATTCCACTTTTACCACGGCCCTATTTTGGTAAACTGGGTGGCGTTGAAGGATCATTTTTCGTTAGCTTCCAAGCATTCTCTTGGCGAAGCCAAACATGACCAGGGTCGACATTTCATCGCCTGCTTGTCACTCTATTACATACACATTCCACATGACCACTCAACTTGAGCGGTGAAGTGACCTTGACCCAGGTGTTGTCAAATCAAATTTGACCTAAAAATCATGTTTTTTGACCTATTTGTGTTGTTGCCCCTGTATACGTGAGAAGGTTGATCCCATTCGGAGCTCAAATTTACACTTAACTAGATTACCTATCAGATCTGACCAAAAACAACATAAGTTTCCCGATAGTTTCCTTATAAATGCCTTCTGAGATATGGCTGAATAAAGCGTTTGTGCGGAAATACTTTAGACCGAGAGTATAGGATATGCTTAAGCACAAATACATACATGCAGCTGAGACACAATCTAAATCCCTTGAATGTATAATGATGTAGATTCCAGCTCTAGCGGAGCTTGCCTCATTTAGCGACACAGCTCTAAAGGTCATTTCAGAGTAGCTTTGCGGTTGTAGCATGTAGCTATTGACAGACAACAACACATTAGTCCCATTGGGCATGACATTTATTTGATTTGAATTATCGGCATAGATAGGAGCTGATGATGTCAAAAATGACTTATGATGTCAACTCTTCGTTAATAAAAGCCTTGCCTTGCCTGCTAAGGTATCTATGAACAGTCGCGATCTAGCAGGGCACATTTGCACTTTGCTGCGATATCACAAAACTGAAAACGACATGTTGTTGCAACTAACACGCAAGGAATTGATACATCGACTTACTGTACTTGCCTCAAAGTGTTACACATATTTGTTCATTGCAATCGATACTTAATTAAAGAAACATTTGCTCTTCAGCTGAATCTATACTCATCAAAACGCATTATTCTGATCATTTTCACTGCAAACATCACAGTAAATGGATTGCGAAGGCAGGTGATACGATAATGTAAAAGAATTTCAGCTTTGTGCAACTTGTTTTACATTGATGAAAAGTGATGTGGTTTGATATCGATTAATTGATCGGCACTGTATTGAATGTAAATTCAGCTTTACTGAACAAATAGGGTTGAGAAATATCAAAAGTAAACATCTGTTGGTCAAGCACAGCTGCATAACTATAAACCACTAGGCAGAAAGCAAAACAAAATAATAGCTAGTCAACTCACCCCTGATCGAAATCGGACGCTCTCAACTTGGCCATTCTCCTTGAAGAAAGCTTTCACTGCTTTCCTATCGGTATCAGTCGGCAGATTTCCCACAAAAACAGTCTTTTGCAACTCTTCCTCATTAACCTCAAACTTTTCATGAGTCTGTCCTTTCATTTTAGAGTCAAGTTCAGTATCAGAGTCACCATCTTTATTTTTGGACGATGCATTTTTCTTATCAGTCTTCTTTGCTTCTTTCTGTTTCCCCGCTTTCTTGGATTTATCATCAGACAGTTCTGATTCTTGAATGATTTTGTCGATATCTTCTGTCCCAAATTTCGCCCTCGCGTCATTATCATCATCGCTACTGTCATCATCGTCGCTTTCATCACTGTCCTGCGATTTCTTTTTTGTAAATTTCATCATTTTCATCATCGGGGCAGCGATTTCCTCATCATCACTCTCATTATCATTATCTGAATCACTTGTTTCATCATCACTATCAGCATCATCTTGAGCCATAGTTTTTTGTGACACTTTGGATTTTTGTTGCCCATTTGTATTAGTCATTGTCTTACTTGTATTAGCCAAATTGTCGCTTTCGCCATCCTGATCAGAGTCTTCCTCCTTTTCCATATGAAGACTCCAGTTTTGGACATCTTTTAACTCATCAGATGACTCGCTTTCATCTTCCTCACTACTGGAGTCGTTATTCTCATCTTTGGTAAGCTTTGGCCGCAGAGGCTTGAACTTTGGTGTAAGAATCTTTACCTGATCTAACAGCATTGCTTTCTTCTTTCCTTGTGAATATGGCGTCTTTTGAGACTGAGCTTGTTTGGTATGCTTTGGGGTTTGCATTTTTGACTTTTGCGACAGTACTATATCTTTTTGATTTTCCTTTGATGGGACTGATTTTGCCTTTTTATTGTTCATCCGCTCATCACTAGTATTCAACTCAGCGCTGATGTTTTCATCATCACTACTTGAATCGTCAGACTCATCTTTCTTTGTGACCAGCTTCTTGTCTTTTTTCATCATCATAGCTTTCTTGAATGACAGCTTTTTCACCTCACCATCATCATCACTGCTTGAATCCTCAGATTCATCTTTCTTTGAGACTTTTTTCTTGCTTTTCGTCATAATCATGGCTTTCTTAAAAGATGACTTTTTCGGTTCATCACTATCATCGTCGCTTGAATCCTCCGACTCATCTATCATTGTGGCCTGTTTCCTGGCTTTCTTATTTGTTTCATCCTCATCTCTGCTTTCATCTGATGAATCCTCATTGCTTGAGTCCTTGGACTTGTCTATCATTGTGGCCTGTTTCCTTGCTTTCACGGACGATAACCTTTTCGTTTCATCATCATCACTGCTTGCACTTTCATCAGATGAGGAACTGGCAGGTTTAGTTGTTGGCTTGGTTTGGATTGATTGAGAGATTGCCCTGGATACAGAAGGAAAAACAACAACATTGAAGTAAATGATTGAAATCATATTGAGATGACCTTTTCAGACCCCCCCCCCACTTTTGGCATCAAGCAACTATTGCCTTTACAAGTGTAAGTGAATAGTCTCTAATTCAGAGTGGTCAAAAAGACTATGAACCAGGGGTGTATTTCACAAAGGTGATAAGTTCTATTCGTAAGTACAATTATAAGTATAAAAACGATCGTGGGCTACGAATGATCATAAGATTCATTTCACAAAAGGTTATAAAAGTAATCGGAGCTACGAACGAAGATACGAATAATCGTAACAAATAATGCCTGTTATTGGTGCTGGGTATATTTCACAAAGAGTTATAAACGCTCGTAGGTTTCCAAAACGTGCGTAATTATCGAACAGCAACCAATATCTTTAAAAAGCTCTCATGTTATTTATGCGACATTTTGTCTACTATACTATTTAATTCATTTTGTTATGAAATAAACCATAATCATATCAAATTTCAAATTTACGATCATATTTACAATGCCTACGATGACTAAAAGGTAATCGTAGACTTATGAAGATATTTACGAATGCATCCAATCGTAAGTCTTTCATAAAATAAACTTACGATTGTTCATAACTTTACGATAGAAACTAGTAGTTACGAACGGTTTCCGACACTTACGTCTTACGAGTGCTCATAACTTTTGGGAAATACACCCCTGTTCCTTGCTGACTTTTGTTTCAGCAAGAAAATAATTCATGGTCTGAAAAAGACACATTGTTGAATTTTGAACAAATTTGTTTAACTCTGACGGTATTCACTGAACATCTTCCCAATAAGTATTCTTTCTAAAAAGAAAACATATCTCTTAGTTTTGCCCATCGGGCACAAAAAAACTTCTAAACCATTTCTCAACGTTGATATTTAGTTGAGAAATGAGTTGAATTTGTAACAATGATCAACCAAAATTCAACTTTCTCAACCAAAATTCAACTATAATTCAACCAAAATTCAACCATCTCAACCTAAAATCAACCAAATTTCAACCAAAAATTTCAATAGTAGAATTATGGTTGATTTGACGTTGAGATATCAACTTTGTGGTTGAATCGTGGTTGATTTGCAGTTGAGATATCAACGTTGATATTTCAACTTAAAATCCACCTTTTATCAACGTTGATATCTCAACTTCAAATTAACCACGATTCAACCACAAAGTTGATATCTCAACTTCAAATCAACCACAATTAAAACCACAAAGTTGATATCTCAACGTCAAATCAACCATAAATTCCATAATGACGTTGCTTGTCGTTACCCCCATTTGTCAGTGTAAACGCACCTTATGGACCAGGGGGTAGTACTGCCATAAGAAACACTATACGGAGATTGCCACTCTAATGGGTCATTTTGTCATGTAAAATCTATAAACACTGCCTTGAACCAATGTTCCTGCTAAGGCTGTAAGGCGCATCATTGGCGCAGGAGCTGAAAGCTCACCTTTTATCACCACCATCATCACCCCGGCTCCGACTGCGCCTTCTTTTCCTGCCTTTTTTCTGCACTCCAGGCTGGGCCACTCCTGAATCTAACTTCTCACTTTTGGTTTCAGTTTTTTCATTACCCATATCTTTGGTTAACATACTTCGTTCCTTTCTCCTCTTTTTCCTCAATTTCCTTCGCTTGTTACGTGATAAAGTTTTGCTCTCTGTTTCCTTGTTCTCGCCAGAGTCATCAACAAGTTTTCTCTTCTTAGAGTTTTGCATTTCTTTTGCTACGTTTGATAAATTTTTATCTATCTTTTTGGCATTTCCATCAGCTTGATTTGTACCATCTTCGGTCATTTTGTTCTTTTTCTGTTTTCTCCCCTTGTTGCTCTTTGCCCCTTTTTGTTGTTCACCTTTAGCATTGTCTACATTAGTTTTGACTTCCTTCTGTTCCTTGCCAATCTTACCATCACCTTTCTTTTTCCTCCTCTTATTTTTCTTCTTCTTTCCCTCACCACCTTTATCTTTACTGTCTTCAGCTGTGTTTTTATTTCCAGTCTCTTTATTTTTATCCCTAGAAACACTTTTATCACTATTCACAGTTTTTGACTTGTCTACCATTTCATCATCTTGCTTTCCAAAAACACCTTTTTTCTTTTTCCGGTTTCTTTTCACTTTAAATTTCTTCTTTTCTCCACCAGATGGATCTTCCTTTGATTTCTGTTTGTCATGATGGCCTTTCTCCTTCTTTCCATGAGATCTTGGGAACAAGCTATCGCCATTATTGTCACCAAAATGGATGTGGTTCGATTTGCCGGGAGGTTCCAGACTCTTTGCTTGTTTCATAGCATCACCTTTGTTCTGTTTTTTGGAATGGTGTTTCTGGTTTTGCTTTTGCGATGACATATCAGCTTTATCATGATCGCCACTGCCCTTGGGTTTCTTGATCTTCCCTTTTGCATCATCAGGCTGGGTTCCAAAACTTTTCTGTGGACATTATCAGAAAAAAACACATGCGTTATTTATCTTCTTATTGGATGGTCTTTGAAAAGGGGGGAAGGTGGTACAAGGATGCAGCCAGCACTCTGACACCGATCAATAATGCCCGACCTTGTAAAGCTCCTCTTGTATATTTATATATATGAAAGACCTTGAGCATCGGGGGGAGGGTGAGTTATTGTACGTCTGGCATTTTACGGCTCCACATGCAACAATTAAGAGGGTCTTCACAATGGAATAGCGGGAAAATTGGCGTACTTTGATCAGAGCAAGTCGCAATACGTGCTACTTGAAACGCAGACACGGTTTGCACGTGAAACAAAATGCAAACGCTGTGTATAATATGCGTCAAGTGAAGATTTACGCGATCTGCCTGGATAACGGGCCAAACTCCAAATATATTCAGAGGTACAATAACTCTGCTCCATGAGCGACACAAGATGGCGGAGAATATTGGTTCCCCTATAAAAATTCCTTGGCATTTACAAATGTGCACGCACTGTGCTTTTCATCCAGTTCCAAGTTAATTCTTATCTGCATTTACAAATGTGCATGCACTGTGCCTTTTTGGTTAAAAATTTACCCCAATTAATACACCATGATGAACGATGAGGATGTTTGAGTAGTGCAACATTTATTCATCTAACGACAGAAGTTGATTTACTTCAATTATCTTGTCCGCAAAGATAACAAACCTGCAAAAACCCTTGAAATCAATGAATCAAGAAAAATCAAATGTGGAAATTTGTTCACTTCACCTGGTTTTCTTAGGCCTATATGAAGGCTGTTACTCAGCACTTTGTTTTGATCTGACAAACTCCTGGAGGTCTGCTCTTATCATTGCCAATGCTGAAACTTTGGACGAAGCTAATGTGAATATGATTTGACCTACCTTATTGTGTTTATGATTTTTCTTTTCCACTCTGCCTTTCAAAACTCCTCCCTTCTTTCCTTCAAACATAGCTGTCAGTGTAGGGTTTGTCTGTGATTTCTTACCACTGCTTGGCAGGGCTCCCGAAACCTGACCCACCGTGTAATCACCCATCCAGCTTGGCCGGGATGTACTGAAAGAAATAACATTGAATCAGTTAACAAATAGTTGCTTTAGGGTATGCTGGGGATTTTTGGCCACTGCTTCCAAGACAAAAGTCCCGATACCTAACCCACCGTGTAATCGCCCATCCAGCTCGGCCGGGATGCACTGAAAGAAATAACAATGAATGAGTTAACAAATAGTTGCTTTAGGGTATGCTGGGGATTTTTGGCCACTGCTTCCAAGACAAAAGTCCCGATAC
>JXSR01S018369.1:54505-67219 GCA_000969725.1 Ophiothrix spiculata
AACATAAAATGAATTGATACATCATAAAAAATGATGAATATTTGTTGCCTAGTCAAGCATTTTGGAAAGTGACTCTATGCAATTCCTTACACATGAATGGGAAACACTTGGTACTGTCATACACGTGTAAATATAGGGCCTACTTACTGGTTTTGTCTACAAATAAGATTTCATGTCAACATGTCAAGATATGTTTTATGTTTACATAAAGAGCGACATAAGGCATGTCGACAGAAACCTTACAAAAATCATGCAAATTCTGTAAGCTAATGATTAAATGAAAGAAATGATAAAAATCATAAAATGAACAGTTTATTTTCATCATGTCTCGGCTAGACGACCACGGCAGCCATTACAGTTTGACAGTTGTTCGTATGCAACACGTGTAATCTCGGTGGCTAAATTTAGCCACCGAGATTTTTCCTATTTCCAATTCACATTTTTACAGAGTCTATGCACGATACCGGTGTCAGTACTCGACCGAACAAATATGGGTGTTCATTAAGTACACATATGAACATCTTACCTGACAATAATTCCATGAAAATTGCATACAAATGTGTGTTTTGTTGATACAACATGGCGGCGTGTTGCCAACCACGTTTGTAGAGCACTGGCTTCAGCTGCTTGACTCTGATATTACGTCATTATCTAATACACCACTTTCGTATGTCCCATAATGCATCTTCGACCTTGTGACGTAGTTGCGCAGTCGAGTAGTGCGCAATCATATGCTATGCGCAGAACTTCAAATATGGTAGACTGAGCAAGCTACGTCACAATGTCCCGTATTTGTGGTACTTTTATGATGCATTATGGGACATACGAAAGTGGTGTATTAGATAATGACGTAATATCCGGGTCAACCGGGGGTCAAGCAGCTGAAATCGTCAAGCAATCATGATCATTTGAGAAAATGGCACCGTAACTTGCAGCAGCGACTCGATTTTTTTGATCGTGTTTTTTTGGTATGGAAAAAGATACAGAATTCTGCAAGACTTAGGTAAGAGCATGTACAGGGATGAAAGGTTCGTTTGAGCTCATTTGTGATGACATTATCTGAAGTTGACGATACAAGCTTCTTCAACCAGGCCCTACGGAGCTCCGTATGTCGAATATATGAATACATACAAGATTCATAAAAATTCATATTTCGACATAAAAGTAGGTCTAGTCTCGGCATCATGTTTTCCAAATTATAAAATCTTGACATGACCTCAATAATCTCACTGAAAAAAATATGATGGAAAACTAATCATTTCTCTTACCTGGTGTTGACAGATGGTGTCTTCATTTTTCAGCACTTCTGCATAAAACAACTTTATGCAGCTCTTTCTTGCAGTTACCGATCATGAACGCATGAACATGTGCAAGGAACGTAAATTTAAAGCGCACACGACTAAATAATTAAATTTCCAGGGCGTAAAACACTAAAAACATCACCATGGTTAAGTCCACTCTCTCATAGATCACTAATAAAGAAAAGTTAAAAAGAGGAAAAGGGAAGAAAAGAGAGAATAAGGTCCGAAATTTCAAATTTATGTTAAAATCGTCAATTCTAGGTGGGTAACAGGTGCGTCACGAAAGTTGTTCCCATCATGCAACATACAATGTCTTTTTAAAAACATTTCTTGATTAATTTGGTCTGCACAGTATTTCGTGTTGCAACCTGGTTGAGGGTAAGCCAAAATTAGATTTTTTCAGTGAATAAACTTGGTTTAGGGTATGTTTTTTATGCCGACAGTAATATCACTTTATTGTACCAGGCCCAATTGCATTGTTTGCACTGCTGTTACTGTGCCTGATTCAAAAAAATGCAGACAAACATGTCAAAAATATAACCTTGCTTGCGTGAGGTGGCCAAATTTGCCATGATGATTTGTTGTGGCTAACTGGAGGATCTACAGAGGCCCTGTCAATCCACAGGGACCCCCTCGGTGGATGTATAGATGGAAGAAACTTGAGTACCACACAACTCTAAATAATTGCTCTATTTTTTAATTTGAAAACCAATTGATATTAAATAATAACATAAAAAATAGATATATCTCTTACTCAGTCTCAGACTCAACAAACTTCCCGGATGTAACATGCATCAGTAACGCTCATTGTTCGTAGAGGTAATAATCGCAGTATTGTATTACAGTTTTGACAAACGTAAACAAACCATACTTTCCTCATTTGTGTTGTGTTTGATCAGGTTAATTTTGATTTTCTAGAGTGAATACTTGATATATTTTGAAACCAGTATATCAGAAAGGTAATGGAATGCATTGTTTGACCGGCAAGTCTCAAATGATGTGTCAAGTCCAAGATGATCAATTTTTTGAGAATTGTCTGCAGGAAAGTTAAGAATACTCTATTGAAAGATGAAGTCCACCATTTTGTGGGTCAAGTGACGTCAGCGTAGGTTGGTATATAATCATAAAATAATAATAATAATGAGAGATCTTAGAGGGCTCATAACAAAGAAGCCGCTGAGTGTAATAGCTGTGCTAAATTAGCAGGTAACTTTTTTGCTATTTGCCATCCCCTTTTTTGTTAGATTACTTGTGTTTATTGTAAACAATAATAGGTCCAAAAATGTCAAATATCCAACCGCTGCCACCATTTTTGGCAAAACATGACACTTTTTTTGGGTATTTTTTAAAAATAAGATAAAAATCAAAAATTTGAAAAATTCCTAGATCTATATATTGCTTTCTAGATTTTAAAAGGTAAAAAAAAAAAAATTACCAAAGCAAAATTTTGTTACCTTGAAATCCTATAAAATTTTTGGCCTAAAACATGATTTTTGGACCTTGATGGTGCGTTTACATTGTGACGACTTGTTTCGACGTAGGGTAACATATTTGCAACTAAAAAGTTGTAACTGAAGGCGACTGATAGTAACGATAGGGTGCGTAGCTAGCTGCGTGTGTGAGCGTTAACTGATTTAAACTAACGATGACGGGCGTAAAATTCAACACTGTAATAGGTATGTCTACGTTGCTTGTCATTACTTGCTCAAGATACATTTTGGCTTGAGGCAAGCTGTATAGTATATATAACGGCCATTTGTGCATTTTTGTTGAAAAATACAAATGGTACTTGAAAAAACAGAAATGTTTTATTCCATATTCATGAAAGGAACCTTTTGGAATTAAATTTATGAAAATCGCACTGTTCAGATCAGAGAAATCAACCGGTATGTTTTGTTTGTTTACATGGTTACCATTAGTAAACATACATGTATCTTCAAACATCATTTTTGTGTGACTAACAACTTCGAGAAGTGTTTATAATAGGTAAATTTATTATAAATATCCTTTGTCATGTTTGTGGAGTGTTGCAGTTTATATCTGATAAATATGATCATTTTTTGGGATATTGGGTATGTGCAATTATGCGACAGGTTTGATTACAAAGCTTGCTTCTGGCTGTGGTACCAATACCACTGCCAGATATTTTGGGTAAGTCATTAGCCCCAATACGTCACATTCGTAGTCACTGAGTGAGATTTTACATCCGGCGCGTACAGCTTTACTGGGTTTGGAATATTTCATGTTTGAATAGGGGTGTAAATTTTCCAATCATAATGTTTATAGTTTTTGGCAATAATTTACATTGTTTTTGGTTTATAAATGACTCAAATTTGTGACTAAGAATGAGAATAAAAGATAAGATTTATTGTTTTGCCTGTCATCTATCGACTCATAATGGATGGGCGTACATTATTTTGAGTAATGGGTGCCCCCGCAGGGGGTGCCCAATACGAAAGTGTAAACGCACCTTAAGGCCAAATAAAATTAAACATTTTGGTCCAAAAATGACCTTGAGCACCATCATGTTCAGTATGCAAATCCGCTTCTAGAAAAATACTTTTATTTGGATTAAATTAATAATTCCTTGTGTTTAGTACAGTATACAAATATTGACTGCTCATGAGGGCAATAGTATACAAATATTAACTTACTACCAAGGGTTTAGCCAGAGAGCAGTCCAATCGTCATTTGGACGGCTGATCATGAAAATAAACGCCCTGTAAAATGCAAAATCCGTCCATTAGGGCGTCCAAAAATGCGTTTTACGATATGAAATTCAATGTTGAATGTTAGAATTTATCTTCAATAATTATCATCATCACAAAATCTGATCAATTTATGTACTTTGTGGACTTCAAAATGGGTTTTATACAGCGTTATGTTTCCGCTCGTTTGCCGAAAGGTCGCCATTTTGGTAAATAAGTGAATCATTGTCGTCTTTGTCAAGTATGAATATTAATCATGCTGACGTAACAATGTCTTAATTAAAGTCGGCCTGTTCGCCCGGCCGCGAATTTGGACGCCCTACTTTAAAATCCTGGCTAAACCCTTGCTTACTACGCGTGTGATGGTAGAAATATCATCAGAAGGTTAAAGATGTATTGTTCGGTGAGTGAAATGACACAACATCTTTCACTGAGTGATGATACTTTCTACCATAACACAAATTCAAAGGGGTAATTCATGATCCACTTTTCACCCTCAAGGTCACCACTATCAAAGCTGAGTTTTTTTAGCTTATAGAATCGCCAACTGGTATATGTTACGATCCCAAAATCATTCTTTCAAATGTGCTTGCATTTTTGAGAAAAGTGAGAAAATGTGTCATTTTCTAATTATTGTTGGGGCCATGACAGTAATTATAGCACAGTAACCTATGAGGATTTTCAAAATGCTGAAAAGCTTGTAACTTGGAAACAAACTGTCGGAATCAAGTGAAATTTTCAGTATATGTTGTACTCTTCTTTTTATTTAGCTAGAAAAGAAACAAGGTTTTGTCAGATCAAAATCATGAATTTCACCTTTAAGGCAGTTAATATTTGTTTTATATCACTCATTTATAAATTCTTTAACCTCAAGGCTCATTCCAGTGAAAATTAAACTTTTTTGACTTCAAGCAAAAAATCAGCTTTTTTATTCAACCACATAAGCAGGTTTTTCAGTCATACGTTTGTTACTTGGTACATGAAAAGTTTTTCTATCCGTGCATGAATGAGCACATGTTTTAATTAAAAAATGTCACAAACGTTATCAAAAAGTTAAACCAAAATGTCACAAATATTACCAAACGTTACCAAACAAAACATTGCATTTTAAAGAAATCCAGACGATAGAATTTCCTACCATGTTTATGAAATATAATACAAATATATACTGACTTGAAGATCTCTGGTTAAAACTATGGGCCTGAAGTGACTAAAATTTAGCTATTTTTTTAGCTGAGAGGCGTAGCCCCGAAGTATAATAGCTAAATTTTAGTCAATAAAGGACCATACTTTTAATCCAGAAACCTGAAAAATGGCAGTATATATATTTGTTTTATATACTGTATTAATACATTTTAAATAATGTAATTTTTACTTGCCAAATGGCCCGATTTAATATAAGAAATGCACTAACAAAATGCTATAACCATGAATGCAAGCAATAGGTTAATGCGCGTATTGGCTTGCGTGTCTACGTTTGTTGCGCGCGTCAGTCCGTGTGTGAAAGTGACGCGGCTATACATTGCACAGAAAACCCGTAAATAGTCTTTTCAAAAGAACTATTTACAGGTTTTTCTCTAGATGGTTGAAACTATTTGAAATAATGTCATAGGGTTTCAACACGTTTAAATTTATTAATGCAGTATATAATTGTAAATATGTTACCCATCATCTGTGAAAACTCAACCGGCTGTTGTCTGCCGGTTCTGGGTGGTTGGATATTGTTTATTCCGGTAATCATGAATTGTCTAATATGAATCCTACTCACCAAAATTCCAATAATTAGTACCTTTAATATTCTACTAAACACATTGTAAGAATGTGTTAGGGGCGGCTTAACTCAATCGGCGGTTATCTGCCGGTTCTGGGCGGTTGGCTATTGTTTATTCCGGTTGAACCGCCCAGAATCAGCAGGCAACCGCTGGTTGAGTTTTGAAGCGACCCCTGAGTTTTCCAATTCATAAATATCCATTTGTAATTTCAAATTTGTATGTGAATTTCACAGAATGAGCCACAATATTGAGAAATATGTGTACTTGGGGAAAAATGAAATAAGGGCACTTTTATTAAAATGACTGGGTTTACAGCAGAGTTCATGGAGTAGATTCTATGCAACCCGCAGGACCCACAAAGATGCTAGTGAGAATTAATATATATCAAATCTTTCTTTTTAATCAAACTTTTTTTAACTGTAGGAGATAAAATAGTTTTATCAGAGAATGGAGATGAAAATCAATGGTGGCTAGCTCTAAAGCAGAGATGAGGGAGAGCTAAGGTAAGTTGTTTTTGCCTGAAATGAACATGGTGAAGGAAAAGACATACCAGTCTGTGCGACGTCCGTCCTGCACCATCTGCCAAATGCCACATATACTGCGTAACCGTAAGGCCTATAGCAGGGGTTTTCATCTATTCCTTACAATGTGCCACATGAATAAGAAAATTGTAGGGGAAAGCGCCAAACTTGCCTCTTTCTCAGTGTATTCCTAATGTATTTCTTTGTTTTGTCAGTGTCAAAGCGCCTATCAGCCTATCAACAGTAACACAACTTGGCATGGATGATCTTGTGATAAACTTGCAATTATGAAACTTTGGGGTATGATCAAGGTTATTCATAGTTTAGGTCATTTGAGATAAAATCTTGAAAATGATAAAGTTGACATACAGTCATCCAAGGTTATTTCAAGGTACCGGTAACCACAATATCAAGGTCCAAAGGTCATTCTAGGTCAAATCTCAAAAATGTTTAAAAAGTTGACCAGAAGTAATCCAAGGTCATTTCAAGGTTACTGTCTTGAATTATGAACCCTTGGTGCTATATGGACCAAACTTGGACTGTGAATGTAACCCTTGCCCCCAGGTATGTTCTGGTAGGGCCAGGTCAAGGTCAGAAGGTCATTTGAGTTCAAATATATATTTTTTAAAAGGTCACATAGGTTATCTCATGGTCACTACCATAATTCTTTAACACTTTAACCTATATGGACGGAGGTTGTGGTGAAGGTCAAGGCAAGGTTGAAAAACTTGAATGTGCCCACTGGGTAGTATGTCATAGCTCTAATTGTGCATTCTGGTGTGCAGTTTATCTAGATATAATAGTGTCAGATAACTTACGAAACAATTTTTTTGGATGTTGATTGTTGACAAACATTACAAAATGCCACATGCTATGTTTTTGAACTTCAACTTGGAATCAGTTTCAGTGATTGCACATTAATGTTGAAATTTTTGTGATGCATGTGAAGTCAGCAAAAATTTTGGATTTTTTTCCATTAGATTTATATGCTACTAAAGAAGGGTGAAAACTATGTAATACTAATACTATTTCATTAATGTTGATTTTGTCCAGAAGGGGTGGAGGAGCAATATTTCTGTCAGAGGGTATGGGTTGCCCCTCTGCCCCATAGCTACAGTGGTAGAAACATTTATAAGAATTGTCTATGGCAGTATGAGTGATATTCCTGTGATACCATATAGTAAAATACATCTTTTATGCTAAGCAATGTTGTCAATTTCAGGTACATTATTAGAATTAAGTTAAAGACCTTTGAAGAAGATTAGCCCATTATGGCAAGAGTCGATCCAAGTTCCAAATACCCTGCTGCTGAGAAAAGACCCAGGAGCCTCTTTGAAAGGACCAGATCAGAAGAACTTGGCGATGGTGAGTGATTAAAGTGCTATATATTTAGCACAAGTCCTAGAGTCCTTTTGTAGCACGTGACACCATTTAGATCCTTGTAAAGTTCTGTAAACTGTAGAATACTGCGCTCAAAGTGACTAGAGTCCAGAGACTCGCACAGACTCTGTCAGGGAGAATCAAACTCTACTTTCGTATCCTTGCGTGAAAATTCTGCCCTGTGATATAGACCTAGTGGACTGGCAATACATCTGGTGATAATGAGTGATTAAAGTGCTGCAATTTAGCACAATTCCTTGAGTCCTGTTGTAGCATGTGACACCAGTTAGATCCTCGTAAAGTTTTGTAAACTGTAGAATACTACACTTAAAGTGACTAGAGTCCACAGACTTGCATCTATACTATGTCCCTCTACTTTCGTATCCTTGTGTGATATTCTGCCTGTGATATTGACCTTGTTCATTCTTCTGAATTGTGGACTGGCGATACATCCGGTGATGGTGAGTGATTAAAGTGCTACAATTGAGCACAAGTCCTTGAGTCCTGTTGTAGCACGTGACTCCAGTTAGATCCTTATAATGTTCCGTCAAGGGGATCTGGAGAAATCTTTGTAAGAAGAGTCGATTTTGATCATACTCATGAGGTGAAGCAGAGTGAGTTGGACAATTGCAAACTGTAACGGTGAATTGTTTTTTTACAGTTTTTCAAGCATCAGGTAAACATCAGTTTCAAACATGATGATGACTAATTTAATACACTAGAATAAGAACATCCCAACTCCATGGGCTGCCTTCTGTCAAGTTATGTAAAATATAAATGCATATAAATCTCGGAAAATGCTTTCAAATCACTAGAAAGCATTTTCATGTCTTTATCCCAATCATAGCCTCACATTTGACCTTGTAGTTGACTTTGTTAGACATTGTTAGATAATTTTCCTAGCATATAGTTGCAGAGAGGAGCCCATGGAGTTGGGATGTTCTTATTATGACTGTTTAATATAGCAATTATGTACTGTAACAATTATCTAACAATGTCTAAAAAAGTAAACTACAAGGTCAAATATGACACTATGATTGGGATATTGACATGGAAATGCTATTTTAGTGATGTGAAAGCATTTTCAGAAATTTGTATGCATTTATATTTTATAATTATGATTAACAGAAGGCAGCTATGGAGATGGGATGTTCTTATTCTAGCGTATTCAATTGTTATTTTAGGCCCTAATACCAATATGAAAGAAAAGTAATAACCCAATTGCTTATTTTGCAAATGTAGTCATTTAAGGTTTTGTTGCATATTTTTTTCATTTCTGTGTATATATATTTTGTTTGTTATTAAGCGCTGCGGTCTTTTAGGAATATCGCTATACAAAAGCACATTGTATGTATGTATGTATTTTTCTTTTTTGGTTCTAAAACATGGAATTGTACTGTGTATTGTGATACACACTGTGCAGTGTACAATATTAATGAATCTTGTTACATATAAAAGTTAACAACTGATCAAAAAAACTGGCCATTTTAATGCATATAAGGCTGCGATCACATAGAAGTATACGGCATACAGTATTCACTATACAATAATTGTACCCTCCCGGAGGAGGCACTCATATTTGAAATTGACAGGGATTATCCTCATTACCAAATATATGGGTGCCTCCCCAAGAGCATATAGCGAATAACGTATACCAATGCGTATACATTATGTGATTGCAGCCTAAGGCAGACTCGAGTGTGTAAACATTTCATTGTTAATAAGAAGTGACATCGTTACATTTGCTTTCAAAAGAGATCAGTGCACAAGTTCAGGAAGACGGTCTCGACTGGTGTTGAAATTTTCAACAGAGAATATGTAGTAGAGCTTCATATATATATATATACCGAGTTTCAACTTTGCGACTTACATCTTGTAAATTAAAGTTTTCCTCACTTTCATGTGAGTGCAAGAAAGTCGTATTCGTCATATGAGTGCAAGAAAGTTGTGATCTGCAACAACTAGGTGCCATTTAATATACCGTAATGTTGTTGTGTACACTGTGAAATGTTCAATCTTGTGTCAGTGGCTTTTGAAATGGTCCTTCAGGTGACGGTGTCACCTGAAATACCATTTCAAGAGCCATTGACATATGGGAGAGAAATTTTCGAGGTTTTTTTTTCTCATTCTAGTGATAAGTTGTTAAAGAAATGCATGTGGCAGCCATTGCAGATACAACTTTCTTTGCACTCACATGACGAAGTTATTGTATTTGTTGCCACTGATGTCATTGTCTTTTTATTCACTTTAGAAGAGAGTCAATCAGAAGAAAAGCAAGATGTGGAAAAGAATGCTAACTGGAAAGGAGATGGGAATTTATCGTCCTCCTCAGTTGCAAGTGGAACTGGTGAGAAACTTACAGAAAGTGACATGGCTGGTAAGAAATGGACAAGTATTAAGAGTTAGATGTCATGTTTGAATAGTCCATCTAGATTATTATGCCACAAACACAAAGCGTGAGCGGAGGGCGCCACTCGTTCGTCAGGCTTTGGCCTCTGCTCACGCTTAATGCACGCTGCGAGGTCCATCTAGATGGACTATGTTTGAATAGATGAACACAGAAAAGGTTGATAAAGCAAACCACTTTTTATGTTTGGCAATAATTTAATTTAAGAAAAAAAAAACAGTAATATTTTAAAGCTTTATTCCATTGTACAAAGTAAAATTGTAGTATGTGGAAAGTAAAAATACAGAATTGGTTTCCAGTAACTCCCATGATAGGGAGTTGTTTAATATTTTATATTGTACATGCTGCCTTTATTAAAGAGCATTGCAACAAGAAGAATCCCTGTTTTTTCCTGATTACTTTATATTTACTTGTAATATATTGGTAACCTTATATTCTTATATTAACCAAAACCTCAATGCTCAATAAAGTTAACCCTAACCTTTAACCTAACCTTAATGCCATTTTCAGAAAAAGTGGGAACAATTGTGAAATTTGGCAGTTTTGATTGTCGGGGGAAAAGATAACAATTATCACAAATGATTTTGACCAAGATGTCAATTTCAAAATAAATGAGAAAATATCTTTTTCATTCTGTAGGAGCCTGGAACACTCTTTTATCCATCATAAGTGAGAGTCCATCAGATACACAACAAGATGTTGCTCCTCATCGGAAGGGAGATGGAAATCTATTGCCATCATCCATGGATCCAAATGGAAATAGAGAATCTGACGACATGGCAGGTAAGAAAAGGGCAAATATTCAGGGTTAGATCGACATGCGAGTGCAAGAAAGTCGTATCTGCAATATATAGCTGCCATTTGTCATAAATTTGGATTGCACATGGCTAATCTCCGATCTTGGATCAGTGGTTCTTGAAATGGTTCTTCAGGTGACGGTACCTGAAGAACCATTTCAAGAACCACTGACATAAGACAGGGAATTTTTGAGGGATTTTTCACATTCTTGTGAAAAAGTATAAAATAAAAATAACTTAGGGCAGCCTTTGCAGATACGACTTACTTGCACTCACATGACGAGATAACATGCTTGAATATAAAAACACAGAAAAGAGGTGATTAGAGGGACATTGCATCATGTAAGTGCAAGAAAGTTGTATCTGCAATTAATGGCTGGCCTAAGTTATATTTATTTTACACCTTGTCACAAGAATGTGAAAAATCATCAAAATCTGCCTGTCTTATGTCAGTGGTTCTTGAAATGGTTCTTCAGGTGACCAGGTGACGATGTCACCTGAAGAACCATTTCAAGAACCACTGACCCAAGACTGAAGGTCATACAGTGTGCAATCCAAATTTATAACATAAGGCAGCTATTGCAGATACGACTTTCTTCCACTCACATGACGATTGGACAAGTTCAGCATCATCCCCAAACTTTTCCCCAAGCATTTTGAGATTTTTGTATCACTTGAAGTATAATGACAGTACCCCGGTATGCAGAGTTTCATTGTCAAATTCAAAGTACAGATATTTTTTTGGATTTCAATTGTTTTTTTATAAACAAATTTATTGTAAAGTATGTAGATTTTAAATTCAAACCCTATATATCAAAATATTTAGATAAGCCTATTCTTATTTTTAATTATCATTATCGACAAATACTGCCACCTATAGTTGAATCTGGAATCTTTGATGTGAAAGGAATGTTTGAGAAACAAATCTTTGGCGCTTTCTTGATATATATATAGCATTTAAATATATTTTAGAGAACAGCCTAATACCCAAGATCAACAAACAAAACAAAATTAAAATGTTTGACTTTTCTGCTGGTTTTGATCAAAATTTTCCCTATATCTGGTAATTGCATATCATCCAAAAATAAAATTTCAAAATTTTGTCCAATTAATCCCCCTTTAACCCTAACCGCGTAAAACCATACAAAACCATTCAAAGCCTAAGTCCAAATACGTCACCCATCAATCATTACGCAATCACCCAAGTCTATATCTAAACACGGAATGGCTAGCCTGCCTGAGTTCCCCCCGTAGCACGAAGCCCACACTCTCGCCTCTGAAACCAGAGGTCGGGGTTCGCGCCCCGGGCCCCTTCCCCGTGAAAAAGCTAAAAACGGTGGGAACTGTTAGGGTTAAGAGACTAGCATAGATTTAATTTTTAACACCTGATTTTAAGACATATTATGAAGGTCCTCTCAAATTTCAACTTGCATTCCTTGTTTTAACTTTGTTCACTTTCAGTTATCCAATGGCAATATAATTGGTTTTTAAATAGAAGGTACATGTAAAAATGTTTACTGCCTATGAGAGCAATTATTGGGTCCAATTATCCACCCAGGTGACTTGAGATCATAGACTTTCTATTGATCAACACCGGTGGCCCAAATTGTTCCAGAGGGTAGATATTTTAAACCATTGTCCGAATAAAGATCTGGAAAATTTGCTTTGTGTAATAAAAAATATCCCTGACCTATCAATATAGCCTAAATAATTAAGTAACTTAAAGGAGCATGGTCCGATTGCCTTAACTTTTTTTCAAACTTTTTGAGATTTTGGTACTAAAATGTTGCTCCTATTTTTCTCATAACCCATGTGAAATTTCACAGCC
>JXSR01S018369.1:107545-118625 GCA_000969725.1 Ophiothrix spiculata
TATATATGAGCAGTTTTTTCAGTCATACGTTTGTTACTCGGTATGTGAAAAGTATTTTCTAATCAGAAATTTTGAATTTTTCTACCCGTGCATGAATGAGCACATGTTTTAATTAAAAAATGTCACAAATGTTACTAAACTGTCACAAACGTTACCAGGCAAAACAAAACATTGCATTAAAAGAAATCCTGACGATAGAATTTCCTACCACTTTTATGTACTATTTGTAAATATGTTACCAATCATCTGTGAAAAGCGCAATAAAAAATTTGCTAACATGTCAGAGAAATTTTACTTTGAAGTCATTTGGAGCAAAAAACATTTCCGTGCAAGGTCACAAACGTTACAGAACATTACATGAACTTTATTCAGTATTTTGGAAATTAATTATTTTAATCTTTAAACACCTGCATGTCTTGATCACACCAGTGAGCACCATTTTCAACAACAAACTTGTTGATATACTGTTTATGCAAGGTTCTGTGGCCATTTAAAAGTGAAATTTTCAAATTTTTTGGTCACTAACGTTACTTTGGAATTACCCTTCAGTAATTTCTTGACCAGCGGGCTATATGAAGCAACCGTCCCTATGGATTGTTGAGGATTGTAAGTCACCCTCTTGCTAATCAGTGTTTAAATCTTGATTATGATGAAAAAAAAAGAGTGACTAAATACAATTACTGTTTAGATTTCAACCATATGCCATTAAACTTCTCTCAAATGCAATAGAAACCACAGTGGAACCTCGTTAACACAAAATCTGTTAACACAAAAACCCTGATAACACAAAATGGTTGTTTGGTCCCAAGTGTGAATTTTTATGTGAATTCAGTTGGATAACATAAAAATCTGATAACACAAACTAAAATCATTGTCCCCAGTGATTTTGTGTTAACGAGGTTCCACTGTAAACAACAATCTTGGTCAATTAAATGAGTTTGGGCATTTTACTTCGCTGCTCCCCTGTGCATTTTTTCTTTTTGTAAAGAGCCTGGTGTGCTCATGTGTTTTGAATAGAGTGTGGTGTGCTCATGTGTTCTTCCCAACATTGGAAGTGTGGAAGTGGAAACCGACCAGTCCTCACAAAGTTTGAACCTACATTCAAATGCACTCATAGCTATATCATATCAGTTCGGCGTAACTCACATTTCGGATACGTATCTGAATTTGGATACCCACGTACATTTTGTATCCAAATTGTGATACCCCTATCAGAATTAGGATATGGAGGGGTATCTGAATTCTGATACGCCTGTCGTGGCGCTGGAAACACATCAATAGCGCAAACTGGCAAGTACATGTAGAACATCTTTCTTGCATTTATGACAAATCTTTCTGTGGAAATGTCATTTCCATCTGTGCAATTCCAGCGGGACAGCCTCGAAACATGTCCTGATAGCTCGCGATCCTTATCACAGAAGACAAAATAATTTGGCCAAAACTTTCTTAGAATTTAGATGATAAATGATGATAATGTTATTGACTTTTATACATACTGGTATGGTGCTCGGCGAAGCTGAATATTAATTTCAGCAGATATCCTGTTTCAGCTGTTTTTAATCCAAATTCAGATACAGGTATCAGAATTTTGATACGGAGTAACTAAATTTGGTGAGTTCCGCCAAACTAAATCCCAAGTCTTTTTGATCAAGATTGTGGGTTGTTAGGTTATCTAAGCTAGGATCCCCAAATTACTGGAGTATGTTAATGTGTTCAATATATTGACGAACATTTGTTGCCCCTCATTTTTTGTCTTAATTGCTTTTCTTTCGTAGATGAAAGTCCATTGGAAGAAGAACAAGATATTGAAAGCCTCTCAGAAGACGAACAAGATGTTGAAAATGATCCTGACTGGAGTGGAGAAGGAAAATCTTCCTCAGATGCAAGTGGAAATGAGGCGACTAGTGAGAAGCTTAGAAAAAATAAAGTAACTGGTAAGAATCGGACAAAGAAGCAGCTAAAATTGTCTGGTAATAAACGTAAAAGGAAAACAACAGATGTGCACAAAATGAAGGTGCCCAAATTAAAGAAGGACATAAAAACTCCAAGAACAGCAACATACAAGGAAAATGATGTAGAAGTATCCAATATGGAAATCCACATAACAGAATTGATGCACAAAGAAGTTATAAGAACAAAGAAAAATGTCGAAGGTAAATACAAGTGCACAGAGTGTAAAAGAGATTTTGCCTCAGCAAAGATCTTGAAACTTCATTTGAATAAACATGAAAAGGAGAAAACATATCGGACTGAATTTGGAGCACATGAATGTGGTAATTGTTCCGTAAGATATGATGACATACATAGATATCGAGTACACAGAAGCAGTTACTGTCCGCACACCAATGGCATCGTTGAAAGTGATCACATTGAAGTAACACTTGGCACAAACATCAGATGCGAACAGTGTCCAAAGATATTTCCAAGTAGGGCTGCCATTCGTGATCATGTAAACAAGGATCATAGGTTTAAGTTTTGTGAAAATTGCGAGCGATATTTAAAGAAGCGTTGGTTCTGGTCTCAAAGTCATAAATGTCGGAATAGTCAAAAAACTTCAGTTAATAAATGTAAACGGGAAAACTCAGATGCAAGTAAAAATGAAGAGATTGATAAGAAGGTTGGAAATAGTAACACAACTGATAACAAACGGACAAACAAGCAGCTAAAAATGCCAGGTAGTAACAAATGTAAAAGGGAAAACTCAGATGGAAATAGAAATGAAAAGATTGATGACAAGGTTGGAAATAGTAACATAACTGGTATCAAACGGACAAACAAGCAGCTAAAATTGCCTGGTAATGAACGCAAGAAGAAAACCTCTGATGGTTGTAAAAAGATGGTGCCCAAATTAAAGAGGGGTATAAAAACTCGTAAGACAACAACATGTAAGGTGTGCAAGATAGAAGTATCTGATATGAAGAGCCACAAACAAGATGACATACATAAAGAAGCAATGAGGTCAAAGAAAAATGTGAAGCACAAGTGCCTTGTGTGTAAAAGACATTTTGCATTGGCACAGATCTTGACATCACATAGGGAAAAACATGAAAAAGATAAAGCAAATCAGACTGAATTTGGAGAATATGAGTGTGCTAATTGTTCTGCAAGATATGATGACTGCCAGAAATATCAAACACACAGAAAGTGTTATTGTCTGTATACAAAAGACATTGTTTATCATGATCATACTGAAGTAACAGATGGCAAAATGGAAATAAGCCTTACATGTAAGTTGTGTGGAGATGCTTTTGAGTCCAGGAACGATTTGAGGTTACATAACCAGCAACAGCATAATATAGAGAAGGAAGTAACTCAGTATTTTACTTGCCACAAATGTGGTAGATCTTTCACCGACTCAAGACGTCTTTTGGATCATGCAACATCTGTACATAGTAACACAGGAAAACCTACACTGAAATGTCACATTTGTGCAAAGCTTTTCAATACAATAAGTTCTTTTGAGTCTCATATGCAAAAACACATACCACATACAAATTTCAGTTGTGAACAATGTCCAAAGATATATACAAATAGGAGGACCTTGATGGAACATGTAAGCAAGGATCATACGCATAAGCTTTGTGAAAATTGCGGGCGATATTTAACGAAACGTAACTTCTCTGCGACAAGTCATAAATGTTGGAAAATTCAAAAGAGAGTACCTAATGTTGAGATTTCAAAGACAATTGATGTGTCTGATGGAAAAGATGGAGATGTAAAGTATGAATCAAACAGAGAAACTGGTTTTGATTGTGATGATCGGATTGAAACATGTGACACCAAAGATGAAAATAATCTTGAATCAACAGGGGATTACATGCTGAAAAAGAAAATGACCCATGAGCTTGGAAGTCAACATGTGCCTGAACAGATATACCAATGCTCCAAATGCCCACTTACATTTGAAGTCGAATCTGATTTTGAGTCTCACGTAGACAAGTGTCAGGGAGATTTTTCTGCAACAGCTGACAACAAAGCCATGAATAGGAACGCGGAAACAAAGTCGGTTAATCAGGAATCTATTACTTGTAAATTATGCCAGGTTGTCTGTAAGACACCAGTGCTTCTGTGTTTACATGAGTTACAGGAGCATTATTGGATTAAATGTGAATTTTGTGAAGAGATCATGCCTGATGATGTCACTTTGCAACTGCACAAGATGTTGGAGTGTCCAGAAAAATACCAAGAAGCAGGTTGTGTTCTATCAGACAGTTTACTAGCATCAGTAAACAGAAACTGCAAGCAGATGTTTGATGTATTGAATAGTGACATTGTTCAGTCTGCCTGGGAGTCTGCCGTATTGAAAGATGTTGGTCAAAGTGAACCTGCAAAACCATCTGGACATGTTGAGAATGAGACAGTGTTTGAGGAGAAGTATAATAGTAAGTTTACGTGTAACATATGTGATGAAAGTTTTGACGACATGGATAGTTTACAAATGCATATATCCATTCATACTGTACACTACAATGGAAAGGACTTATTGGTAACCAAGATTGGTCAAATCAGATCTATTAATACTCAAGAGGAAGATAATGATGTTAGATCAGAGGAGACACATTGCAGCAACTGCAAGATCAATTTTTCTTCAAAAGAAGCTGCTAAAAAGCACAAATCATTAGTTGATCTAGTTGGTGCGTTGTATCCAAAGACATGTGGATTATGCGAGGGAAGCGAGTGTGATGGGGTTATCTACAGTGAATGCGAGCAATTGCAGCATAACAAACTGTTCAGGTACAAATGCCAGTTTTGCAGTCAACATTTTCCTGGTCAAACAGCGTACATGCAACATTTGAGCTCAAGTCACGACTTAAAAAATAAGACACAATGCACTGGATGCAATAAATTATTTGGACAACAAACTTTGCAGCAACATCTAGATCATTCAAAAACAATGTTGGAGAGTTTTGAGTGTAAATGTCTATCTTGTGGAACTGTCTTTGATAGCGTTGACAAACTAGATGATCATGATGCAAAGCATAGAACGGATTTCCATAGTAGATCTCGTGTATGCCGTGTGTGCTCTCTTCATTTTAAGACTAAACCTGCTTTGAAACGTCATTTTACGACTAGCCATAACATGAGTGTGAATAAATATACAGCATCAAAATACACTTGCAAACATAATTGTGTGCAGACATTTACAAAAATGAGTGAGCTATCGTCACATGTTAAACAAGTCATGTTGGAGGGTCAGAAGGCAGGAGTGATGCCATGTGCTTGGGAAAACAAACTGGCAACTTGCTTTGGCTGTGGGATGTCATTCCAAAATCAGAGTGATCTCATTATGCATAAAGCTGTGTGGCGATACCAATGCGATTACTGTCACAGACACTTCAGGAAAATGTCTGATTTTTTGGTTCACTTGAGAAATGATGCTCACCTTCAAAAATATGATTTGAAGTGTAAATACTGTGATGAGCTGTTTATGAATGAATTTTGCAAAAGAAATCATGAAATTAATGCAGCGTTCAAAAACTCAACAACATGCAAACAATGTGGGGAAGAATCCAAAGCATCATGTCAACTTTTCCAACATCAGAAAAATTGTAGACGCAATGAAAAAATGTTGCGTAAAGTAATTGGTGAGATATGCATCATATGTAGAGCTAGATTCCCAAGAGGATGGGAGAAATTGAAACATTTAAGGCAGCATAATTTAGACGGTGAAGTGAGCTGTAGTTTTTGTACAAAATCTTTTGAATCAGTTTTCAGTGTTGAATTCCGACTTCATAGCAACATATTAAAAACAATTGACACCATGTGTACTGTTTGCGACAGTCATCTGACAGCATCATGCCAAGTTCCAGCTCATATTAAATCGTGTATTCAGGGTAAAACTTGTGGGTTTTGTCAGACGAAGATCATGACGGAAATTTCCGTTCATCGAAAATACCCTTGTGCATCTACAGATACTGCTGAGAGTGAAATAGCTGGTTACCAATGTGCGAGCTGTAATATGTTTATGGAATCTCCTTGTGCTAAGAAATATCATGAGGCACTCTACAGCTATAGGTGCCTGAAATGTAAGCATCATTTTCAATCTTTTGAAGAGCTTTTGGGTCATTTGACATATTCAGATACACTGTGGGAAACTTGCATATCGAATGGTGGCAAAATATTTGTGTGTTCGTATTGCAGAGAAGTGGTGGAAACGGAAGAACAGAAATGCGAGCATGATGCTCTGTTCGTGTTCCGTTGTCAACAATGCAAACTGCATTTTAACTCTGCTGCAGAGATGGTGTATCACTTCAGATACAGACATCAGGATTGCTATGAAGGTGATATTAGTCTGGTTTCATTCAGTGATGTATTAGAGTTTTACTTAGAAAACTCTAGTTGTGTGAGACAAAAGGTCAACCAAGTAGCATCTAAACGGGGAGGAGTAATACATCAGATAGGTGAATCAAGTTTCTGTCTTTCCTCCAACAGAGCGAAACCAAAAGGCTTGAAAGGTACTCTGCAAGATATACATCTGTTGCATCAGGGTAAGGTAGAGGAAAAAATCATTTACACTTGCAGAAGATGCAATATTACAACATTTAGCAAAACTGACGCAAAACAACACGAGTGTTTGGTTTGCCATATTTGTTCAAAGCGTTTCTATGGCCAATATGCAGGAAGAGATAGGGAGCAACATGAAGTGAGTTGTATACCAAAGCAATTTATCTTTGCTGACAGCATGAGAGATGGTGTCGTTGAGGATTCGGAATTGCGCAAATTTATTGCAAGGGATATGTTCTTGAATGTCATGGAAACCGAGACTGATGGGGATAATGATAGTTGTCCAACAAAAGATGATGTCACAGTAAAGAGAGTTGCAAAAAATATTGTGAAAAATCGTGCCAAGAATAAGGAGGTGGATATTGATGAAAAGAGAGATGTTGAGGATGATGTCAAAGGTCATAAAAACACAGGAAATGGTGTCAAAGGTTGTAAAGACACAGGAAAAGGTGACAATTGCTTTGGAGAAGGAATCACACTGGAGATGATGCAAGATAGCATGGAAGAACAGGAAGATGGTAGTTATATTCAGGAAATCAACGATGCACAGAATGAATTGGTATCAACAGATAAAGATGAAGGTTCACTTGAAGAAAAGGATGAAGAAGAGGAAATCATGACCAGAAAAGATATTTCATCAAGAATGGAAGATGATAAGGGTGCAGTCAACAGCGCAAACAAAATTGAACCATTTTCATTTGATACGGTGGTGGGTAAAAGGAAACGAAAGAAGGTTGTGAGATATAACCCTGAACCAATAAAACATTATGGGAGGAGGAAGAGGAAGTTATCATTGTACACTTGTTCATGCACAAAAAAGTTTGAATATTATGCTGACTTTTCACACCACTGGAACAAGAATTATTTCAAGAACATCAGATGTGTATGTACTCAATGCGATATAGAGTTTGAACTGGCATGCCAAGCTGCTCGTCATGTTAATAAGCAATATTCACTTAAGTGCAAATATTGCAAAATGCATCTTGATCAATGGGGCGAATTTAAGGAACATACAGATAATTGCATCAGATGCACCTATTGCGAAGATATGCGCTTTCGAGATGATGAGCAAGAAAAGGAACATAAAGCAAGTCATTGGATACGTTGGATTGAGCATATAGGCAATATGAATGATGTCACTATACAAGAAATGGATCCTTTAATCCAAAATGATGCTCAGACATCAAAGCTATCTACCATAGATGTCAATGATAATGAGTCAAAATCTGGTAGAAATCGAGGGAAAGTGTCAAATATTGATCAGGTGACTTCTAAGGAAGAAATAACAGATACAAGTCATACCAATGCAGTATTAAGTGATGACAATATTTCAAATTCTGCTTCAAATTTGACAATTGATGTTCATTTTGCAAATGAATCAAATCTACCATCTATCAATACCTCAGAAGGGAGTAGTATGTCTGGATCTCTACAAACTGATTCAGCAGTTGATACATGCACAGAAGGCTCACTAGCTAGAGGATCACCTCCAAAGGCAGGACCATCAGATACTGATGATGCAGAAGATGATAATGTGGATGGCATTGAACTTAATTGGGGAGACTCGCAGTCTCCAGCCCCAATACCTAAGCATAAAACAGATGTTGAAATCTGTTTTGAAGGCAGAAGATTACCTTTCAAAGTGGATGTTGCTGAAGCACGGGCGATGATTTTAACTCTTTTGGATGATATTATGGAAGATACAGACAACATGACATCAACTCAAGGCAAAGATTCCTTTGATGGAAACCCTAGCACAAAAGAGCATGACAAGAAATGGATGTATGTTAATATTCCCCAGGACTTAGTAGCTACTACGTCCTTGAAACATTTGAGTTGTGTTGTACTACCAAATTTGATACCTGGATTTTATGAAGAAGCAACAGTAAGCCTTTCTTGTGTGTCTCTGCTAAGTGCTGAGTCAGATGGCATGGTATCTATATTTGCACCGGCGATTGGTAAGCCAAAGGTTCCGCAGACTGCTAAGAAGATACTTGTAAGTGGTACATATAATATAGACAGCAGCTCTGTTGGCGAGATGGATGTCACCCCTGCTGAATCCAAATGTGCAACTAAAATTGAAACAAAAGCAAAAATTGAAACGCTTGATTGTTATGATGTACGAGAATGTGTTAGGACTGTTACAAAGGATGGAGACAATATTTTAGTGTTTCATGTTCCTGAAAAATGTGTGGGCACATTTACCCCTTTAATAGAGTTACATCAGTTTCATGGAATGGACAATAGAGTATTTTTGTCTGTAATTCTCACTGCTCATAATGATGATAGTTTTGGGGAAGCCAAAACATCATTGTTGGAAGTTCCAGTTGGACGAAGAACCATTGACTCCATAGCAAAGCATGTGAATTTGTGTGGTCAATTGACTTTGACTATTGTGTTGGGGTCAACAGGCAAGTAACAGGGGTCAATTCTGTTAAAAAAACCTGGGGGCACTCAAGTATAATGCTGCAGGCATAGCGTGACCAAGAAAAAGGTGAATTAGGGTTCTTTTTGAGGACAAAAGGGGGTATCAAAAACAACCATTTTAGCTCATTTTCAAGAAAAAGGGTACTTTTTCAAACCCTAGAGTTAAAACGGTAACAGTAAATTCCCGATTTAGGGTGTAAATGGGTGAAAAAGGGTATATTTTGGCTTCAGAAACAATCACCCTTTATGGGGTGTTTTGAAAAACTGTGGTCACGCTATGCCTGCATCATTATACTTGAGTGGCCCCCCTGGGAAAAAAACCAGACATTCCTTTTGATGAGATACCAAGTATGTGATGTGCTCTATGGAATAAGTGGAAACTTCTGTAAATTTCAAAAGTAAGATTATAACATGTAAATCTTTATCTTCTTAACTTTCAAATGACATACTGGGGTATTCGTTTTTGTTATCCAGGTTAATCCTTTTGGGGACAGATGGGGTCCATAACAAAGATATGGAACTCTAAGCCCATTCATAAACCACAAGCCTGGATAGTCCATAGTGGCCCAAAGCCACTCCCAACTCAACAAGTTGTGTGGAGTTTTACTCTTTACATGACGGAACGCCCTTCACTCATGATTGTGGTGTTATATTAAAGTTGACATCACATGGTTTTCACTCATGCCAAAAATTCCATTTTCATTTTTTGACTACCTTTTGCTGTAACACGTCACATATTTTGTGCAACTAGTCTTAAAGGTGCAATTCATGATTCTGATGTGACAACAACTTCCCCTGTTTTCTAGCTCAATAGACCTTTTCAAACAGCGATCGGAAAACTTCGGAAAACATGGTCACGTGCCACAGCAGTTGCAGTCGGCAGAAGACAATGAAATAAAATGAAATACCGCAAAAATGCATGATAAAAACGGTAACGTTCGTCGTTGTTGGAAACATACTGCCGAAGTGTTGAACTTTGTCAAAAGATGAGGCACAGAGGTACTGTTTATTTACCGGAAACGATCGGAATTTGTTCAAGCTTTCGGGTATCTTCGGGAAAGATCAGTTTGAAAAGGTCTATAGAGAAGAGTACAACATAAATGCATCCTGGAAATGTCACTTAATTTCGACCATTCATTTCCAAGTTACAAGGTTTTTCAGCATTTTAGAAAGCCCCATAGGCTACTGTGTTATAATTACTGTCGGGGCCCGGCGGTAATTAGAAAATACATTTTCTCATTTTTCTCAAAAATGTAAGCACATTTAAAATTATGGATTGGGGATTGTAATATACACCAGTCAAGGCCTCTTAACTAAAAAACTTTGATAGAGGTGACCTTGAGGATGAAAAGTGGATCATGAATTGCCCCTTTTAATTATTAAACAATCTCAAATGTGATGTGAACTGGGAAAACCCTTCACATGGTGCAAATTTTACATTTTGAGTTCCATAAGAAACCTATAATTATTCCTTTTATAACACTTTTTGTTTCAACCTTCTAGACTGCCAAAGCCAAAAGTTACAGATGTTTGAAGTTGATAAAAAATCAAGAAAAACATAACAAGATTGGGGTTATTTTCTTCATTTCTGCAAAATTGTCCCCAGCGACATGTGAAGGGTTTTCCCAGAGCACATCACAAATTCCAAAGTATTTTCTGGAGATCGAGGCTTGGTGAAGAAAAAATTACCCACAACACATTTGTGACACAAACATTATTTAAGTTTTTACCTTATTCAAAAAGTTTACCTTATTCAATAAGTTTGTGGCCTAAGGTGAAAAGGGAATGAGCAATGTGGTTTTTAGTGGTATGTTATATAGTTTAACTTAATTGATGAGTATCTGCAAAGTTTCAAGTAAATATATATGCTTTCGTTTTTATTTTATAGAAAAATAATTTTGTCAGAGTTTTCTGAGAGTTTATTGTCTGAAACAACGTGCATTAAAGGGGCATTGGACAAAATTTTGAAATTTTGTTTGTAGATGATTTACACATCCTATGTTAGAAAATAACAGTCAATACTATATATCGCAAAATTTTTGATCAAAACCTTCTAAAAAGTCAAAAATTTGAATTTTATTTTATTTGTTGATTTTGGGTATGAAGCTAATCTTTAAACGTATTTATTAATGCTATACAGTGAGAAAGA